>JAKSZT010054267.1:6311440-6356293 GCA_026826555.1 Tolypeutes matacus | reverse complement strand
CACTGATAAGGCATCAGTCTCTGGGGCTATCCCCCCTTATATAGGACCAGGGTGTCTCCGGAGCTCTCAGGAACCCCACTGAGTGGGGTGATAGGCACTTAGATGTTCTATGAGCTCCTACTGAGGTGTGCATAAGAGTTACCTCTGGGATGACCTCCCGACTCTCTTTGAAGTCTCTTAGCCACTTGAACTCATTTATCTTTACCATTTCCCCCTTTTATTCAAGGTCTTTTTCCAGTTGTGTTGCCAGTTGGCACCTGGGAAAAGTTTTCAATTAGCAATAATCGTGTCTCGGATAAACCTCATTGGCTACGATACTGCCACTGCACAAAGCTGCCAGTTGGCACTTGGTATTATGGCCTTCTGACTGTAAGCTACTAACTCAAATAAACACCCTCTGTAAAATCCAACAGATTTCTGGTACTTTGCATCAGCACCCCTTTAGCTGATTAATACAAGTTCCATCAGCCTATCTTGATAAAAATGCTTAGAACAGTAAGAATAGAAGGAAACTTCCACAACATGATAAAGGGCATATATGAAAAACCCACAGCTAACATCTTATTTAATGGGAAAGACTGAAACCTTTCCCTCCAAGACCAGGAATGAGACAAGGATGCCCACTGTCACCACTGTTATCCCACACTGTACTGAAATTTTAGCCAGAACAATTAAATAAGAAAAAGAAATAAAAGGGTTCAGATTGGAAAGGAAGGATGAAAACTTTCATAATTTGCAGAATATTTGATCCTATACACAGAAAATACTGGTAAATCCAGAATAAAACTCCTAGAGCTAATAAATGAATTCAGCAAATTGGCAGGGTACAAAATCAACACCCCAAAATCAGTAGTGTTAATATACACAATCATTGAACAATCAGAATAAGAAATCAAGAAAAAAATCCATTCAAAATAGCAACTAAGCATAAAATATTTAAGAATAAATTTAACCAGGGATGTAAAAGACTTATACTGTGAAAACTATAAAACATTGCTTAAAGAAATGAAAGAAGACCAAAATAAATGGAAGAGTATTCCATGTTCGTGGATTGGAAGATTAAATGTTGTTAAGATGTCAATTCTCCCTAAACTGATCTATATATTCAAGGCAATCCCAATAAAATTTCCAACAGCCTATTTGGAGAAATGTAAAAGCCAATTATTCTCTGTATTTTGAAGGATTTAAGGCCCAGAATAACCGAAAACCTGTTGAAAAAGATGAATGAATTTGGAAAATTTGCACTAACAGATTTTAAAACATATTACCAAGCTACAGTAATCAAAATAGCATGGTCATTCCAGATAGATGAAATGTTAGAGAGACAAAGGACTCATTTCTCTCCCAGAAAAATAGCTTGGAGACAGGGAGTAATGGCCTAGAAAAAAAGTTTTAGGGCTTAGGACACCAGGAGAAGGCTGAATACAACCCATAAGAGGAGTAACAAAAATAAAAAGGATCTTGACAGGAAATCTCTGACTAAATGCTACAGCTGTACCTGCTGGTGTCCATCCCCCACCTCGGAATGGACAGCTTTGAGTTCTGGTTTCACATACTGTTTAGGACTATTTCAGAGTCATTTACATAGAGATGGTATTCTTCCTTAAAGAAAGGACATATTCCTCCCTGTGCTTCAGTTAGCATGTCAAGTGCCCTGTAATTTTGCAGCACCACAGCAGCAAGAGAGTCTGCTTGCTGTTTTAGAGCTTCTAAGGCAGGGCTGGTTTCATTTATGCCATTTGCTAGCTCTAGGGAGTGACTGAAATTGATAATGGGATTTGGTATAAATTGCCAACCCCAGTTTTCAATTGTGGTTATGCCTAAGGCAGCTAAGAGGGGGATGAGAAGAGACATTGCCTTTTTAGTTATTGTACTGGAAGAAACAAATGAAAACAGGGAAGGTTTCTTAAAGGGTGTGGGTTAAAGACAGAAAATACTTAGCTTGGCCTCTTGAAGAGGTATTTCAGGCTGTCCAATAGCTGGCACTCATATGACCCATCAAGTGCTTCTGGTGAGTCGGTACTTCCGTGGGCAGCTGGCTGCACTGGGAATAAGTGCATCCAGCTGGCAATCCCTTTAACTTTAACAGCTGTGGGAGTGATAAAACCACAGGATAAGGTCCCTTCCATTTAGGCTCTAATTGAGAATGAGGCCTGTTTTCTTGCCATGTTTTGATAAGAAACTGGTCTCCAGGTTTAACTTTAGGTAAAGATAATTCAAGGTTGGGGCTAGGAAGTATTTGGTTTCCAAGCTCCTGGATGACTTGTTTTTTCCTAGGCTGATAAAATATTTTGTGAATTCTTAGATTTCCTGATCTAGTACCAGGTCCTGGGTAAGGAAAGGCTGCCCATAAATCATCTCAAAGGGACTAAGCTGAAGTGGTCTTTTGGAGATAAATGCAGCCTCAATAAGGCCATGGGTAGACTGGTGACACAAGACAATGTGATTTCCTGGCAGAGTTTGGCTAGAATTTGCTTTAGGGTGTGGTTAACTCTTACTGCTTTCCCGGAGGATTGGGGCCTCCAGGAGCTATGGAGATATTTAATTCCAAGGCAGCTGATAGACCTTGGGTTATTTTGCTAGTAAAGGCTGGTCCATTATTACTTTGGAGGGACTTAGGCAGTCCAAACCTGGGAACTATTTCCTTTATGAGAGCTTTAGCACCACATTTGCCATTTTTCTTCTCATGTGAAATACTTCCATCCAACCAGTAAAAATATCTACCAGTACTAAGAGGTACTTATAGCCCTGGCAAGATAACATGTGGGTGAATTCTATCTTCCAGCCCTCCCCAGGGTGTGATCTCTGCATATATACAGGGGCCTTAAGGGGAGAAGGTGGTTAAGCCTTCCATTGTTTAAGTTATTAATTACACATAGGGGCAACTACCGGTAACTTCTTTGACTTTTCACTAGGCCCTGTCCTTCAAAAACCCATTTAGCTAAGTTGGTTAAGGTATCCCTCCCCAGATGAGTGGCATGGTGAAGTCCATGAAGGACTTTCCACTGCACTGCTCCTGGCAGGTAGACTTGAGCATCATTAACAAGCCTTCTCCTTAAGGGGGTACTGCTTCTATGAGGGTAGGGCTGGTTAGTATTATAACAAATGGAAACTGAGGGAGCCTAGAGGGCCCTTCCAGGTATCCCAGTTTCCCAGACAATAGTGTTTACTTTACTATTGATTTCCTGGGGAATTGCTACTAATGAGACACCTGACTCTTTATCCAGAACCATGGCTAAACACAGAATTCCACATTCTTCCCTTGAGCACTGGGTTGCAGGCACCTTAGAGGTTCTATTTATCCCTACTATATGGATGCATGCTTCCAGAGTATGAAGTAAATTCCACCTCAGTAAGAGGGTGGGACATTCAGGGACAATTAAAAATTGATGGCTTATGATCATGTCTCCTATTTGGCAGAGCAGAGGCTCAGTAAAGGACCTAATTTTAGTTTTCTCAACAACACCCAATACCAGACATGTTCTGGGGGTGGAAGGTTTGGATTGACAGGTCAGAACTGAATAGGTGGCTCCTGTATCTATAAAAAATTAATTTCTTTACCTGCCAAATCGAAGGTCACCTGGGGCTCCTCTAGTTTGATGTTCCACATACAAGGAACCACTCTTTACCCCAGGTCCCCTCAGTCCTCCATGTGGGCTGTTGCCATTAGAGCCCTGGGCCATGCTCCACCTCCCCTTCAGGATTTGGCACACTCCTAAGCCCAATGGCCTGTTTTCCCACACTGGGGGCAGGGACCAAGGACCAGGGGGCTCCTTACATGCTTGAGGCCTTTTTTTCTAGTAGCTAAGCTCTCCACAGTTGAAGCAGGATCTCAACTGAGCTGGGGTGACCCTGAGGTGGCTGGCTGCCATTTATGGCAACTGAAAGTAGCTGAGCCTTCTGCCTGTCCTTTGCCCTCAACTCCTCAAGGGCCTGGTAATGGTTGCTGAATATGGAAAAAGCTACTTTTAAAAGAGAATTCATTGGGGTTTCAGGTCCTAGAGCTAGCTTTTGGAGTTTCCTTTCAATATCTCGATCTGCCTGGCTAATAAAATAGGTTTTTAATACAATCTGTCCCTCCGGTGAATCTGGATTAACTTGGGTATACTTTCTCATAGTTTCTACTAGACTCCCTTGAGACAGGGCAGGGCTTTCTTTTTCCCTCTGGGTTATTTACTACAGCTTATTATAATTAACAGACTTGATGATGAATTTTTTCATTCCCTCTAGTAGACATGTTGTCATATGATCTCTCTTAATTATTTCTGCTTGTCCCCTTTGGAGGTTCCAGTTAGGATCGGCCTCTGAAACTGCCATTACCTCTATAGCATATTGCTGGGGCTGTGGGGCAGCCATCTCATTGGTATTCTCCTGAGCCACTTCCCAAATGTAGAGGTTTTCTTCAGGGGTACAGCATGAGACTAAGATAATATGCACATCTCCTCATGTCAGCTCAAGATTTTGGATTAACTGCTGGAATACCTCGGTAAATTTATCTTGGTCCTCTGAAAATCATCCCAAATGTTCCTAACATTGAGCTAAATATGTCATGGGGCAGAGAAAATAAACTCTAATTTTTCCTGCTTCTCCATTTGCTGCTTCGCTTATTGGGTAGAGGCTGTTCTTGGATCCCCTACTAGGGTGGAAAGGTGTTCTACTCCTAGTGACTCCTGCTGGGCTAGCTATGGGTATATGAGGTACAGAAAGAGAGGCTGCAGGGGGAAAACTGTGGAAGGGATCATCTAAGATATCACCCTCCTTCTCAGGGAGTGGCTTCACCTCCTGAGCATAGCATAACTTTGAATATCGACTTAACTTCGTATCCTGATATAGAGTCATAAAAAGCTGAACATACAGAATCTCTGACTGCTTTCCTTCCTTCTTATACAGGAGGTTTATATGCAAAATAGAGTCATAATTTAGAGTGCCATTTACAGGCCAATTTTGGCCACTTTCAAGGCTATAACTGTGGCCATGCAGTGTTGCAGAAGATCATTTTCTCCATCAATTCTTTGGTGGGTAGGGTTGTTCACTTCTCAAGAATACATCCCAGTGGGGAGTCTGCTGGTATGCTAGAGGCTGTGCCCATTATTCTAGGAAGAAAGAATAAGTACTTTTTAGTCAACTGATCTGGCATCCCAGAGTCCAAGTCTGACTAAAATGTTCAACACTCCAAATAATTTGGAGCTGATGCTCTGGTCTCAGCATCCTGAGAATTTAATCCAGAGCCTTGCTGACAGGCATCCCTGTGGCCAATCTAGGTCTTGGGGGATGCCTGAAACCCCAAAGTTCAGACCAAAGCTCACAAAATGGTTTGGTGGGAAAAGGGAGCAGTGATGCAAACCAAAGTGCCTGCAATAAGTCTCCGAGGACATTTGGCTGCCCTCTGAATGGAAGGGCCCAAAGCATGGGGGCCATTCGGAGTTTACTGCTCTGCTTCTTGGTACCCCTACATTCCAGTGTCTGAGACTGACTGCGCTGTTACCCAAATAAAGGTCCTGAGATAAATCTCAGGGAACATTTGGCTGCTCTCTGAATCAAAGCACCCAAGATTTTGTAGGTCTTGCGGGACATTCAGAGTTACTTCTCCAGTTCCCACAACACCAGGAATCACAGAGACCCTGTTGCCTGGCATTTCTGCCACTGTTGTGGACTTGGGAGACAGACCAAATAGATTTCTGGGTTGAATAGATTTTGGACTGAAGCTGCAAAGCCAAATATTGCTCCTTCTTGGAGAAGGGGCAAAGATCTTCTTCTTTCTATTCATACAGAGGTCTTAAAAAGCAGACCTAGGTACTGGGAACTTCTCAATTATACCAGCCATCCAAAGCCCATTAAGTTATTAAACATCACTTGTTCTAGGTAACAGGCCTTGGGACACTGAGGCAATAAATTCCTTACTAGTAAAGGCATTTTCAGTTTTACAGCTTCTAAGACATTCCAAAGCATTTTAACACTAACCTGTAATGAGTACTTCAGGAGTAGGAATTAGGAAGATAAAATGTGGGTAAAAGTTAATTATGCCAGTGTGTCCTGGCCTGTGACCCCCCTGGGGAAGGGAACTCCCATGGTATCCACCTTTAGCCCTGCCCACCACACTTTCCTAAGATGTCCCAGACCAGGTGCTGGATGTGGTTGATAGGAGTGTGGGCAGGGAAAGGCATGGACCTGTGGGGAGGGGCAAGCCCCTTGCTCTCCATCATTGTAGTCATTACTGCTGAGGAGAGACGGCAGGAGAAGGCAATGGCAGCCAGGTCCAAGGGCAAAGCTGACGGCTGCTAAAAGGGCTTGAAAAAGCAGCTTAGCAGTGCTCAGAGCTTGGCTCAGGGAGCTCTATCTTGGCAGGGCCTTGCTTTGTGCCTCTGCCCTGTTACCCTGATCTCCTAGCTGTGGTCAGATCTCACAAGCTTGGGTGAGTGGCATGGATACAGAGAATTCCCATGCCCTGGCCTGTTCCCTTCCAGTTACATCCTTGAGGGCTTGTAGAAAAACCCTCTTAAAATGGATAACCAAAAGAAGGCATTAAACACGCTGTAGGCCATAGTTTTGCTCACCAATAACCTCCTGGCTGACTCACCAAATATGTTACCAAATTTTGTCTAGGTTCTTGACTATGCTGCAGAAAAGAATTTCAAGAGTATATTGAGTTAGTTAGGCCAGTAATTTATTAAGGTAGGGAAGGAAGAGAAATGAGAGAAAATAACAGACCGTAGGCCCCAGGTAGAGAGGAAAGGGCTGAAGAGTGATAAAGAGGGCAGGTTTATAGACTACAATTTCCCATTATAGATTATAAATGCCCAGGTTTTTCTTGTGTGTTGATCCAGGTGGGGGCAAAGGCCAGAACAGGGGTCCAAAGGCAAGAGCTATTTGCCTTTTGTGCCTGCTGTTTGAACCATTAATTATTCCTCCCCTTTGCTGATGTCATGGGAGGAGTCCCAGCTGTTTGCTGCTTTGATTGATCAATCCCCCAGAAGGGCCCAATTATAAGTCCCATGTAGAATACCCAGGGCATTTCCTGCCTTCCAGAGGAAATCTCATTCTGGATGGGATTCTCAAGAGGGTCTTCCAGCAGCCATCTTGGGAGTATTGATGTTCATGTGGACTTCTTGCTAGGTTCCAGGTCCATCTATTGATTCCCTTACTTACTAGCCTGCTTCACTAAGAACAGCTGAAGTTTGAACCTGTTGAAGTCAGAAAGGGGTTGGTAACCAACATTTTAACTCTGCCCCTGGAGCAAGGGGAACCAGGGAGGACAGAAAATCAGTGCAGGTATGGATGGACTTCTTTCCATCCAGAGCAGATTGCAGCTCTAGCATAAGCCCCAGCCCCACCTCTGGCAGGGAGGAAGCTGGGAGGACCTGTGCCAGTCTCTCCAGGAAAATACAGGCCATGCCACAGAAGACTGTGATCAGCCTACTCTGGTGGCGCAAGCCAATCAGGAGATAGTCTATGGCTGAAATTGGAAGCTCCATTTCCCAGAAACAAGGGAGGGAAATACTGTTGGCCACTGATTTCAGTTACTGATTAGTAAATTTGGCTGGCTAAAGTATAAACCTAAGAACCTGTCCAAATCAGAAAAAGGCCAGTAGCTGCCATTTGACTCCACCACAACATGAGGGGAAGCCAGGCTGACTGAAAATCACAGTAACTGTAGGCACAGTTTTCTTTCACTCAGATTGGTCTGCAGCCCTAACCCAAGCTTTAGCCCCACATTTAGCAGGGAGGAAACTGGTGGGCCCTGCACCAGCTTTTTCGTTAACTGCAGGTACACTCAGCTGGCACAGTCTGAATAGTTGGAAGTCTCCTGGGTCAACAGCAGTCATTTTGGATCCACACAGCATAGAATGCTGCCCAACCTGCAGCTCCATACCCAACCCAGGCAGAGGAGGAAGGTACATAAACCTTCATCAGACTCTCTGGGCAACTACAGTCTAGGCCTGTATGATTTGAATTATTACACATGGCTGTGGCTTTGTCCTGGACCCCTGGCAAAAGAGAAAGTTGGGAGACGCTTCATTAGTCCCTGCGAAATGAGGGCAACTTGAGGCTCCACAGCTTATAGCATCAGTTACATCCTTGGCTCATACTTTACAATCGGCAAGGGAGAAGGAGCAAGAAATCCCTAAACTAAAGAGAGAAATGGCACCCAGAATAAATACTCTACTAAGGCAGATGCCAAGACACCCACATAAAATTACAATCCACACCAATAAACAGGAAGACATAGCCCAGTTAAAGGAACATAGATGTTCAAACAAATCTTCTTAAAAAATTGAATGAGATGGTGAAAGAGATTAAGGATATTAAAAATACATTGGTGAGCACAAAGAAGAATTTTAAAGCATACATAGAAAAATAGCAGATCTTATGGGCATGAAATATGCAATAAATGAAATTAAAAATACACTGAAATCATACAATAACAGATTTAAGGAGGCAGAATAAAGAATTGATGAGCTTGAAGAAATGGCCTCTGAAAGCAGATGCACAAAAGAACAGATGAAGAAAAGAATGGAAAAAATTGAACAAGGTCTCAGGGAATTAAACAACAACAATAGATGTGCACACATACATGTCATGGGTGTCCCAGAAGGAGAGAAGAGAAAAGGCAAGGAAGGAACATTTGAAAAAATAATAGTAGAGAATTTCTCAACCTTATTAAAGGACATAGATATCCATGTCCAATAAGCACAACAACTCCCATCTAAATAAATCCAAATAGACTAACTCCAAGACACATAATAATCAGAATGTCAAATGTCAAAGACAAAGAGAGAATTCTGAGAGCAGCAAGAGAAAAACAATGCATCACATATATGGGATATTCAATAAGATTAAGTGCCAATTACTCATCAGAAACCATGGAGGCAAGAAGACAGTAGTTTGATATATTTAAGATACTGCAAGAGAAAATCTTGTAGTCTAGAATCTTATATCCAGCAAGATTGTCTTTAAAAAATGAGGGTGAGTTTAGAATATTCACAGATAAACAGAAACTGAGAGAGTTTGTAACCTAGACACCAGCTTTGCAGTAAATACCTAAGGGGTGTGCTACAGCCTGAAAAGAAAAGACAAGAGAGAGGACTGGAAGAGAGTCTAGAAATGAAGATTGTATCAATAAAAGTAACTATAAGTGTCAAAAGAGTGGTGAAAATAAAATATGACAGATAAAACCCAAATATTCAGGAGTACACTAAACCAGTGATGTAAAGCACTTGTATTAAGAAAACTGCAAATCATTGTTAAAAGAAATCAAAATAGACCTAAATAATTGGAAGACTATTCCATGCTCAGGGATTGGAAAAATAGATATCATTAAGATGTCAATTCTACTCAAATAGATATACAAATACAATGCAATCCCAGTAAAAACTCCAACAGCAAATTTTAAATAAATGGAAAATACAATTATAAAATTTATTTCGAAGGGTAAGGGGTCCTGAATAGTTAGAAACATCTTAAAAAGGGAAAGTGAAGTTGGAGGAGTCTCATTTCTGTACTTAAAATCATATAACCTAGGTACAGTGGTAAAAATAGCATGGTGCTGGCATAAAGATAGACACATAGACCAATGGAACAGAATTGATGGTTCAGAAACAGACCCTCACATCTATGGTCATGTGACATTTCACTAGCCTTTCAAACCTACCCAGCTCGTGGAGAACAATCCATTCAACAAATGGTGCTGAGAGAACTGGATATTCATAGCCAAAAGAAGGCAAGAGGACCCCTATCTCACACCTTATACAAAAATTAACTCAAAATGGATCAAAAAGTTAAATATAAAAGCAAGAACCATAAAGCTTCTGGAGAAAAATGTAGAAAATATCTTCAAGACCTGGTCATATGTGGTAGATTCTTAAAGGAGATAAGAGGAGGCCTTGGATGGACTACTGATGTGTAATGTATGTAGAAGTTTTAATTGCCTTTGCTGTGCAAGTATGCAAGTGTACAAAGTTAATGGTAGCACATTATAGTGAGTAACAGCTGGTTTATTAATGGGAATGTGGCTGAAAATGGTGGTCTCAGGATGCAGATGCCAATTGACAGAGAGCTGGAGAATGATCTAGGGCCTGAATAGCACAGTGAACCCAGAGATGGATGAGAATTTTGCTTGATGGTACAGATGCAAGAGTGCCCTTTGTGAGCTAAGGCAGATGTACATCATTACTACATGGTGGCAGAAGTATGGAGAAGCATGGGAAAAATACAACTGGTGTTACCTCTGGACTGTGGTTAAAATTATAACAAAATACTCATGCATCTGTGCCAAGGATGTACTGTGTTGATAGTGGAGCAGTATAGAGGGAGTGTGCCAAATGTACACTATGGACCTCTGGTAATAAACTGAAGATATAATCTTATAATCTGTAACAAATGTTCCACCATGGTGTGGTGTGTTGTTAGAGGGGTGATGTATGGGAATTCTGCACCCGTATACAATTTTTTTGTAAGTTTACATCTTCTGTTATAAAAATATATTTAAAAAATAATAATAGGGGGGTTGGGGAGAAAATACATCAAATGTAAAAGTACTATAGTTATTAAGATTTTGACAATATTCTTTCATAATTTGTAACAAATGTCTCACAACAATGTAAGGTGTTGGTGGTGGGTTGATGTATGGGATCCCTGTATGATGTTATACATGTTTGCTTTTTTTTTATTATTTTTTATTTTTTTATTTTTTATTTTTTTTTAATTGTGGGTAAAAATCAAAATTCTCACAATACATACAAACATTTGCAAAATGATATATAAATATATATGTATATATGTGTATTTGCTTACAAAAATGTTATTTATATATATATATATATATATATACATATATTTTAAGAGGTGCTTAGATTACCCAAAATATTACACGGAACCCACTGGGATTCCCATGTTGCTCACCTCCCACACATGTTTGCTTTGTAAGTTCACAACTTTTACTATACACTTATTGTTCATGTATGTTCATGTACAAATGATATGAAATAAAAATAATAATAATAGGGTGGGTTGGGGGGAAACACTTTGGTTAGTAGTAATATTTTGAGGATGCTCTCTAATCATTAGTTAAAAAATTTTTCACAACAATGCAAGGTATTGGTGGTAGGGTGAGGTATGAGAGCCATGTATGATGTTAACTATTACTATACACTTATTGTTTATGTATTTTTATGTATGACTGATATACTTCAAAACAGTAAAAAATATTTAGGAATCAATTTAACTAAATATGTAAAACACCTGGCTTCATAATACTACAAAAAACTGTGAAAAGAAATCAAAGAAGACCTACTCAAATGTAAAGACACTCCATGTTCATGGATTGGAAGGCTAAATATGATGAACATGTCAAGCCTACCCAAACTGATTCATAGATTCAATGCAATACCTATCAAAATTCCAACAGCCTACTTTAAAGAAATAGAAAAGGCAATTACCAAAATTATGTGGAAGGAAAAGGCAACCAAATAGCCAAAGACATCCTAAAAAAGAAGAATGATGTGAAAGGACTCTCATTGTCTGACCTTGGAACATATTACAAAGCTACAATGATCAAGATAGCATGGCATGAGCAAAAAGTTAGATACATTGATCAGTGGAATAGAATTGAGAATCCAGAAATAGACTCTCACCTTTATGGTTAATTGGTTTTTGGAAAACCTACCCCATCCATATTACTGGGACAAAACAGTCTGTTCAACAACAGTGCTGGGAAAACTGCATATCCATAACCAAAAGTATGAAAGAGGACCTCTATCTCACTCCCTATAATAGAATCAATTCAAAATGGAGCAAAGACATAAAAATAAAAGCCAAGACCATAAAACTACTAGAAGAAATTGTAGGGAAACATCTTAAAAACCTGGTGGAAGGTGGGGGGGGTCTCTGAATTCTTACACCCAAAGCTTGATCAAAAAAAGAAATAGATAAATGGGTCCTCTTCGAAATTAAATACTTTTGCATTTTAAAAGGCTTCATCAAAAGGGTGAAAATAGAGGTGACTCAATGGGAGAAAATGTTTGGAATTCCTATATCTGATAAGGGTTTAATAGCCATGCCATGGAAAGATAAAGACTCAACAATAAAAAGACACATCACCCAATTAAAAAATGGGTAAAAGAATTGAAAAGGCAACTGTCCAAAGAAGAAATACAAATGATGAAAAAGCACATAAAAATGTTCAACATTACTAGTGATTAGGGAAATGCAAATCAAACCCACAATGAGGTATCATTTCATACCTATTTTAATGCCCACTATTAAAAAAGGCAAAAAAGTCCAAATGTTGGAGAAGAAGTAGAGTTGTAGGAATGCTTATTCAGTTTTTTTTTTTTTCTGGAATGTAGAATGTTACAGCCACTGTGGAGGACTATTTAGCTGTTCCTAAGGAAGTTGGATATAGTTTTGTCATATTACCTGGCAATACCACTACTAGGTATATACCCAGAAGAACTGAGAGCAGTGACACAAACAGACATCTACACACCAATGTTCATAGTGGCATTATTTGCAATTGCCAAAATATGGAAGCAATCCAAGTGCCAGTCAAACAATGAATGGATAAATAAAAAGTGGTATATATTCATACAATGGGATATTACTGAGTTGTAAAAATGAAGTACTGATGCATATGATCACATGGATCAAACTTGAAGACATCATTTTGAGTTGAATAAGCCAGAAACAAAAAGAAAATATTGTATGATCTGAAATAATCAGAATAATCAAACTCATAGAAGCAGAATATAGAATATAGTTTACTAGGCTATGGAGTGTGGAAAGGGAATGGGAAGCAAAAGCTTAAAATATACAGGTTCCTGTTTGTTGTGATGGAAATGTTTTGGTAATGTATGGGGTTGATGGTAGCACAACAATAAAAATGGAATTAATGGCACTGAAATATGTATCTGAATGTGATTAAAACGGGAAATGTTTGTATATATGATAACAAATGAAAAGTTTTAAAACCATACATAGAACTACACTATACCATCAGTGAATCCTACATTAAATCATAGACAACGACTGATAGTACAGTTATAAATATGGACTATCAGCAATTGTAACACATTTTCCACACCAATGCAAGTTGTTGTTGGGGTAGTTAAAGGGAATCTTTATTTTATGCATAGTTGTTCTGTTAACCCTGAACTTCTCTAATAAAGATAAATAAATAAATGAAAAATAAAAAAGTAAAAGAACACCTACTCCCCAATAAAGAAGCCTCATAAATATTCAAAATTGTGGATTCAAATTCATGCAAAAAAAGACCCTTTTGCAATCTGCATTTCAGAGTCTAATCAGAAGCCTACCAACTTAAATGTACACACGAATTTGAATAAAAATAAAGGTTCTTGAAAAGAAAAATATAAAAAGAGCAATTCTGCTTGGTATATGACAAAAATAATTGAAAGCAGGGATTCAAACTGATATTTATACTCAAACATTATTCGCAGCCTTATTCAGAATAGCCGAAAGGTGGAAGCATCCCAAGTATGCATCAACACATGAATAGATAAACAAAATATGCTACATACACACAATGGATTTTTATTCAGTTTTAAAAATGAATGAAGTTCTGATACAATGCTACATCGGTAAACCTTGATGACACCATGTTGAGTAAAATAATCTAGACACTAGAGGAAAAACATTGGCTACAGACGGAAGTGTAAGACACTCCAAAGTTCTGTTCTCCTATAGAATCTTGGAATGACTAACAAAAACTGGCAAAGACATCTTCTTCAAAACTCCAGAAAAATATGAAAAGGGTGCAGTAACTGGGTGAATGCCAAATTAAGAAAATGCAGCTTTAAAAATGGTAGGAGAAACTCATGGTACTCTTGCTGGCCCCTCCTCTAATGCCTTCACATTGTGATGTGGAGCCAGCCTACATTCCCTTTGTGGGTCAATATCCCTGTTCCAGAGGGAGCAGAATAACCCCGAGGTTCATGGGGGTACCTTGTGTGGGTGACAATCTACCAGATGACAGCCTGAAAGACTGAACCAGGGAAGTTTTTACTGGCTGGCTATGCCAGATCTTGCCATATAGGCAAAATTTGCTTGTGGACAGGTAAAGCAGGGTACAAAACAAATAAGTTAAAGTGGCCTGGGGCAAAAGATTACTGAAATCTGGTTTGCTAAAAACAACAAAATTCTCAAGGCCACATCAATTAAAGGCCAAGACAAGACTCAGGCTTAGAAAAGAGACCTTGTACTTCACTTTTACCTTTAGCTGATATTCTTGGTAACCTGACTAAACTCTGAAGGAGAGCACCAGCCAATGCAGAGCCATATTTAAAAAGACATAAAGATGTCTTTATTCATTTATATTTGCTTTGGTTTGTTTGTTTCTGTTAGCTTCTGGCATTCAAGGAAATCTGTCATTTTACCAGCTGGATACAAATTTAGGGAGCTAACACATTAAAGTATTTAAATGTACAGTGTTCAAAAAAATTTCAAGACTATAATAACTACAAAATCCAACCAAAAACAAAAGCAAAAGCAAAGAAATAATGCCCCATAGAAAGAAACAAAATAAAAATTCAGAAAACATCAAAGAAGACCAGACTTTGGACATATTGGACAAAGACTTTAAAATAATTCTCTTCTGTGGACTCAAAAAAATAAAGAAAAACACAGGTAAAAAGCTAAAGTATATCAAGAAAATGAATGAACCACATGAAAATCTGAATAAAGAGATATAATTTTTAAAAAGGAAACAAAAAGAATTACTGGAGTTGAAAATCAAAATAATTTAAATGAAAAAAATTCCCTAAAGGGCTTCAACAGCAGATTGAAGCTGACAGAATGAAGAATCAGTGAACTAAAAGACAAGACAACTGAAATTATTCAGGCTAAGAAGCAGAAAGAAAAAAAAATGAAAATTGTGAACAGAATTTAAAAGAACTGTGGGAAACCAATAAACTTACCAATATATACATTATGGGAGTCCAGAATGAAAGAGAGAGCGAAACGGAAGAAGGAATCAAAGAAATAATTATAGAAAGCTTCTCAAATTTAATTAAAGACTTGAATATTTACATGCAAGAAGTCAAAGGAACCAAAAACAGGGTAAACTTAAAATGGTCCGTGCTGAGTCTTATAGTAATCAAACTATCAAATGCCAAGGACAAAGAAGATCCAAGAGAAAAGTAACATGCTATGTATCAGCTAGCTCCAACCAGATTAAGTACAAAATTCTCATCAGAAAACATGGAGAAAAGTCCATTCAGTTGCCAGACAAAGTGTGAAGGTCGTTTCCAAGTCTCATTTATACAACTAAGAGAGAGAGGAAGATCATCTCTGGCACAAAAGTAGAAGGCATTCCTCATTGCTTCTCCAGTGCTGTCTTCAGCATGATCTCAGGAAAAAAATAAAGAGGCAAAAATTCCCTCCTTCTTTGCCAACTGGAATTTTCATGGGGTTTCCTTGAGAGGTTATAAACCTGTAGAATTGCCTCTCATTCTCCCAGGGTTTGGAAACTTCCTACCTGTATGATTTTCCAGGACATGGTTTAAAGAAATTTGACTTGTTAAAGTGTTTGAAAAAATTTTATTTCCCTAATCAATTATTTTTCCATTTTTCTTTTTTAACTGCTCCAGAATTACTATTTGAAGATGCTTTCATTCTCCTTGATATTCAAGACTAGAACATTGTGTATACTGGTAAGGAATATAGTGTATTTTTTACAGGATTTAGGGCAAAACATGTGTGCTTACTAAATGCAAGAGCTGAATTCTGGGACACAGCACAGCATCGATCCATGAAGACAAAGGCTGTTCTTGGAATGAGATAACAAAGACAGCTTATTTTAGGTACAAATGTACAACAATGTATAGAGTCTCCAAAATGTTATTTTTATCTCTCAGTAATTAATTTTTATATTCCATGTCTTCTAAGATAGTAACACAATTACTAGTTATTAAAGGAATGTTTCTCTTGTCATTTTATTTGGAAAGAATGAATGACAGGTCTGTTTATTCTTAAGGATATAGCATTGAGATTGAAACTTGAGGTAAGATGAGAAATTAATCCATCAAAACTCTACAGAGAGGGTTCATACCAAGCAGTATGTTACTCAAAAATAATCTTCAAATATTTTATATTACCTATTTGTACATGTATTCTGACCCCACAGAAAGATACAAAATTGAAGTGATTTATCAGAAAATTCAAGACCTAGAAGGATCTTCACTTAAATAATCTTGGAATTAAAGAACATGGGTTATTTATTTTTATTAAGTTTTAGATGGTGGTCCTGATGCAGAGCATGATATTTTAAAAATATCATCAGCTGGACTGTAACAATTCATTCTAGAACCTTAGTTCCTACCTCAAACCACACTTAACATCATTTACTTTATTACATGTCCTGCTATGCTTAATCATTTATTATTTGTTTCTTTGAGAGGATCAGTGGGAAATAATATTGAATTAATATGGAAAAGATGAAGTGGGGTGGATAACACAAGAAACATGTTATTTTACACAATTGTGGAAAAGAGAGCAAAATAAAAAAATACAAGGCAGAAGAAAGAGAAAGACACAGCCAGAGAGAGACATGGACAAAGATATATGTCTTTGTCCATATATATATATATTATATATACACATATACATATATATAATTTTTTCTTTCATAATTGAGATTTTATTGTTTGTTTTGAAGCTCAGCAGAGACATTATGAACAATTTGTACACAATTTTAAATGTACCTACCCAAACCAAAAAGTCATGTAGTTGTTTTTCTAATGTTATCCCAGTGACTTTCTGCCTTAAAATTTGGAGGCAAATTTTCTTTAAGAGGATATCAAATACAAATATTTTCAAATGTTGATAAGCTGTTACATCTTTAAGTCCCACTAATTTACAATATTATATATATATATACTGACCTACCCTTCCAGAATTTATCCATTTATCCAATAATCCATTCTTCCTCACCAATTTAAAATTCCACCTTGATCATTTATTGAATAATAGAATTTACACTAAATTTCCAAAGTTGATGGCTTAATTTCTTGGTAATTTCTTCTATTCTTTAGAATTCTTTAGTACTGGAACTATAGTAGAATGTTTTCAAACCAGAGCATTAAGATATGTTCTGATATCTAGTAGATCTAGTCTCCCATGTCTATTCTCTTTTCTTATCAACAAGGCAATTCAGCCACAGGCAAACATTCATATGCATTTTAGAATTATAGTGTCAATTTCCATGAAAAACGACTTTGTCATTTTCTTTGTGATTTAATTAATTCATCACAGAATTTACTTCTCTGAAACAAGGTCTCCCCTAGGGTGTGCAGAATCACAGAAATAACTTTTGCAAGATACTTGCCAATTAAAAAATATTTTAAAATCATAAACAATTTTCCATTGCTAGGATCACAACAAGTCTGCAGTAGAACAACTGTAATTCTACACTAATCCATCATCCATTCCTCAGTCCTGAGGATTCTGTGATGGTGATGCCCACTCCCCTCTAATTGAGAGGGTCCTTAGATCCCATGGGGCAGATGGATGGGACTTTCTTGTTTACAGTTGCAGACTCTCTCTGTTCCTTGAGATGGTCATTGTCAGTCACCATCTCCTCATTAGTTGTCCTGGGTGAGTCCAATGAACTAGAGACTAGGTGTATATCTTGTAATAACTTGCAAAAATGTGCAGGAAAGAGTGTAAACTACAATGTAAACAATAAACCTCACTTAATGTCAATGCTGCAAGATGTGTTCATCAATTGTTGCAAATGTACCACACTAATGAAGGACGTTGTTGATGAGGGAAAATGTGGGAGAGATAGGGAGTGGGACATATGGAAATCCCCTATATTTTTTGGGTAATAGTCATGTAATCTAAGTTTCTTTTAAAAAATTATAAAGTTTATAGAAAGATGAAAAAATAAAAAACATAAACAATTTGACCTAAGAACATATTACAAAATCCATGGGCCATTGTGAGATAATATTATATTTTTTGATACAGATTTACAATTGTGGGTAAAGAACTTATTATACATTTGTTTATTGTCTAATCATAGCACATAAAGTGTCTTCCTAGTGCACATACACCTCTCTTTCTGTTGAAGTCCAGGAACCATCTCATTTTGTTCTCTTTGGGTCCTGTGTGGATTGAAATAATGCCTTTGTATTGATATAACACAGGTCAAAATCTTATTGGCATAAACCAACAGAAACTTATTGTGTCACATTTCTGAAAGTTGAAAGTCTGAAATCAAGGTGTCAGAATGGCCATGGTCTCTCTGAAACCTAAATGAGAGTCCTTCTTACCTCTTCCTAGCTTCTGGAAATTATCCACAATCCTTGGCATTCCTTGCCTTATAGCAGGGAAACTCCAATCTCTGCCTCACTGTTCACATGGACTTCTTCTCTGCGTCTCTCTGTAGCTGTCTAACTCTTTTTTTTCTTTTCTTTTCTTTCTATTTATTTATTTATTTATTTATTTATTTATTATTTATCTATTTATAAATATATTTTAAGAGGTGCTTAGTTTACCTAAAATATTTCACGGAACCCACCGGGATTCACATGTTGCCCACCTACCACACATCCCACCACATCCCACACAAACATCTCGCATAAGTGTGGCCCACCACCCTCAATGGACTTACACATCCTGGGGCCTTGCCACCAACCATAGACCACAGTTCACATTGTAGACCACACTCTCTCCCACACAGTTCTGAGTGGTGTGTGCTGATTTAAAATGGCCTACATCCGTTAACACAACGGTACTCAGGACAACCTCCAAATCCTAAAGAAGCCCCTGTATTTCAACTGCACATCCCCTCCCTGTCCCAAAAGTGGCAATTGGCCACTGGCTCCACCTCATTGTTATAATTTCTTCCATTGCTAGAATCACCATATGTATACAACAGAATACCATCAAGTCCACTCTAGTCCATAGTTCTTCCCCCAATCCTGAGGGGACTGGGATGGTGATGTCCACTCCAACTCCAAGTGAGAGAGGGCTTATATCCCATGGATATGGTGGGTGGGATGATCCTGCCTGCAGATGCAGGCCCTCTCCATTCCCTGGTCTGGCCGTTGCCCATCATTGTCTCCTCACCAGTATGTTCTCCCATTGTCTTCTTTATATCCTTAATCTCTTCCTTCAGTTCTTTATGTTGGTCCATGATATTTGTTTGGTTGTTCAATGTTCTGCATCGATTCCTGGTTTTTATTTTGTTCATTGGACTGGTCCATGTTTTCCTGTTTCTCAGAGTCATTTGTATTTTTTTGTTGCCCTCTGGTCATCATATTGTCTTGATGGGTTTGTTCATTTGATTAGCTTTTCTCTATGCTCTAGAATTTTATTAAGCTGGTGGTTCTGCGTGTGAGTTAAGTTTTCTCTTTGCCAGTTTTTCTTCTTATTTTATTTCCTTACTTCTTTCTATGTTCCCTTGAAGGCAAAGATTAGGGCCAGAGGAATCAAAAGATGTAAGGAAGGCAGAAAGATAATAGTAATATTGATAAGTGGCAAAATGAGACTTAATGAGATAAATATTTAACTTGTGTAGGCAGTGTAGAGTAATAGGAAAAAAAGTGGAGTTCCTACAATGGAATGGGAAAACAAATGGAGGAATATATATATAGTGATTTAGAAGGCTAGAATTATGAGGAGGGAGAGAAATAGTAAAGAAAGGGCTGAAAGGAAAAAGTTAATACTAATATATAAAAAAAAAGAAGAAAACAAAATAGATGGAATAGAAATTGACACCTCTTAAGTAGTGGGCCTATGAAAAAATGTTGTATCTATGAGTCACAACAGAAAGCAGAAGGCAGAAAGATGAAGGAAGGATAAGTGATAGTTTATAATACAGAATCAATATATACAGCGAGTGCGAAATTCCTGAAGAAGAAGCACAGCAAAGAAGCGACAAGCTAGCAGCACCTAATTTTTTAAAAATGAAAGAAAAAAGAAAGGGGGAGGAAAGAGGAAAGAAAAGCAACAAACCAGAAAGAAACAGAGAGAAACCAAAGATCCACACAGGCAAGCAATCAAACAGAGCTAAGGGGGGTCAATGATTCCCCTAGGGTCCACGTGGATCCTCTCTGCCTATTTGTGTTAATCAAATACACTTAATAGGAAAAAGAAACAACAATGATAAGCTTACATGCAAGAGACAAACATAAGGAAACTCAGGGGGGAAAAAATTAAACAAAACAAAACAAAACAAAACAAAATATAGTTAGCGGATTGGGACATTCAAAAAATGGGGAAAAAAAAACAAAAGAAATGCCTTTAAATATATATATATATTCTTTTTTTCCTTTTATTACTGTGTTATTGGATGTCCGGTGTGCCATGACACCTTCCCCCTCTCAATCCCCATTGTCTCCCAAATTTTCATTTAATTTTCAAAGAAGTTTTAGGTCACAGCAAAGTCACACACAGAGTACCAGAGACTCCCAGATACCAAACCACCCCCCCTTCCCCACCGCATATTACCCCCCCCCTTTTTTTGGATGTTAGCATTGCTATAACTGTTATACAGATAGCAAAACATAGCAACTAAACATTGTCAATGATTTACAGTATAGTTTACAATTTAGGTAATATAGTTTAATAATTTTGATGATATTTACCATGTCCTGTGTCCATTACTGTAAGGTAATGAAAACCTTTCCCATGACCACCAAACATCCAATTAGATCTTGACTGTTCCCTTCCCCCCAGCCCCCCAGGTAACATGACACCACTCTATCTTGACCCATGGAATGTCCAGATTCACAGTTACATGCCCTGGGAATTTGAACTGTTTTCTTTATATATGCAGGATATTAGGCTCCTATCAGATATGGTTGCCAAATATTTTCTCCCATTGGGTAGGCTGCCTATTTATTTTCTTAATAACATCCTTTGAGGTGCAGAAGTTTTTAATTTTGATGAGATCCCATTTATCTATTTTTTCTCTTGCTGCTCGTGCTTTGGCTGTGAAGCTCATGAAACCATTTCCTATTACAAGGTCCTGTAGATGCTTCCCTACATTATCTTCCAAGGTCTTTATGGTTTTGGCTCTTATATTTAGATCTTTGATCCATCTTGAGTTGATTTTTGTATAAGGTGTGAGATGGTATTCTTCTCTCATTCTTTTGAATATTGATATCCAGTTCTCCAAGCACCACTTGTTAAAGAGGCCATTCTCTCCCAACTGAGTGGGTTTCGTGGCCTTGTCAAATATCAGATGACTGTATATGCAAAGATCTATATCAGAACTCTCAATTCGGTTCCATTGGTCAGTAGGTCTATCCTTGTGCCAATAGCACGCAGTTTTGATCACTGTAGCTTTGTAGTATGTTTTAAAGTCAGGTAGTGTGATACCTCCAACTTCATTTTTCTTTTTCAATATGTCTTTGGCAATTCGGGGCCTCTTGCCTCTCCAAATATATTTTGTGGTTAGTTTTTCCAGTTCCTTAAAAAATATAGTGTTGACTTTTATTGGGATTGCATTAAATCTGTAGATTAGTTTGTGTAGGATAGACATCTTGATGATGTTTAGTCTTCCTATCCATGAACAGGGACTATTTTTCCATGTATTTAAGTCTTCTTTGATTTCCTTTAACAGTGTTCTGTAGTCTTCTGTATATAAGTCCTTTACATTTTTAGTTAAATTTATTCCTAGGTATTTGATTCTTTTAGTTACTATTGTAAATGGTATTTTTTTTCCTGATTTCCTCCTCAGTTTGCTCGTTTTTGGTGTATAGAAATGCACCAAAATTTTTGAGCATTGATCTTATAGCCTGCAACATTACTGAACTCCTTTATAAGTTCTAGAAGCCTTGTTGTGGATTTCTCAGTGTTTTCTATGTATAGGATCATGTCATCTGCAAATAATGAAATTTTTACTTCTTCTTTTCCAATCTCGATGCCTTTTATGTCCTTTTCTTGTCCCAGTGCTCGCGCAAGTACTTCTAAGACAATGTTAAATAGGAATGGTGACAGTGGGCATCCTTGTCTAGTTCCCGATCTCACAGGGAAGGCTTTTAGGATTTCACCGTTGAAAATGATGTTAGATTTGGGTTTTTCATATATACCCTTTATCATATTCAGAAAGGTTCCATCTATTCCTATCTTTTGTAGTGTTTTTATGAGGAAAGAGTGCTGTATTTTGTCGAATGCTCTTTCTGCATCTATAGAGATGATCATGTGATTTTTTTTCTTTCAACCTGTTTATGTGGTGTATTGCACTGATTGATTTTCTTATATTAAACCATCCTTGCATACGCGGGAAGAAACCCACTTGGTCATGGTGTATAATCCTTTTGATATGTTGTTGAATGTGATTAGCAAGTTTTTTGTTGAGGATTTTAGCATCTAGTTCCATTAGAGTAATTGGTCTGTAATTTTCCTTTCTTGTGGTATCTTTATTTATTTTGTTTTGGTATTAGGGTAATGTTGGCATCATAGAATGAGTTAGGCAATATTCCTTCTACTTCTATTGTTTGGAAGAGCTTAAGTAGAATTGGTGTTAGCTCTTTCCAGAATGTTTGGTAGAATTCAGCTGTGAAGCCATCTGGTCTTGGACTCTTCTTAGTTGGGAGGTTTTTGATGACTGAGTCTATCTCTTTACTTGTAATTGGACTGTGGAGTTCATCTATTTCTTCTTTCATCAATGTAGGCTGTTTGTGGGTTTCTAGAAACTTGTCCATTTCCTCTAAATTATCATTCTTTTTGGCATATAATTTTTCAAAGTATCCTCTTATGATACTCTTTATTTCTGTGGGGTCAGTAGTGATATCCCCTTGTTCATTCCTTATTTTATGTATTTGCATCTGTTCTCTCTTTTTCTTTGTTAGTCTGGCTAAGGGTTTGTCAATTTTATTGATATTCTCGAAGAACCAGTTTTTGGTTTTGTTTATAGTTTCCAGTGCTTTCTTATTCTCTATTTCATTTAGTTCTGCTCTAATCTTTGTTATTTCCTTCTTTCTACTTCCTTTAGGTTTAGTTTGTTGTTGTTTTTCCAATTCCTCCAAGTGTGCAGTTAGGTGTTCAATTTTAGCTCTTTCTTCCTTTTTAATATATGAATTTATGGCTATGAACTTCCCTCTCAGGACTGCTTTCACTGCATTCCATAGGTTTTGATATGTTGTGCTGCTGTTTTCATTAGTTTCAAGGTAGTTACTGATTTCTTTTGAGATTTCCTCTTTGACCCACTGTTTGTCTAAGAGTGTGTTGTTTAACTTCCATATCCTTGTGCACACCTGTTTCTCTGGTCTTTAGTGCTTTCCAACTTCATTCCATTGTGGTCAGAGAAATTACATTGTATAATCTCAATCTTTCTGAATTCATTGAGTGTTGTTCTGTGGGCTATCATGTGGTCTATTTTGGAGTATGTTCCATGTGCACTCGAGAAGAGTAAATCCTGCTCTATTTGGGTGTAGTGTTCTGTATATGTCTATTAAGTCCAGGTCTTCTAATGTATTGTTGAGTGCCTTAGTTTCTTTACTGATTTTCTGTCTAGATGTTCTGTCTAATGATGATAGTGGTGTGTTGAAGTCCCCTGCTATAATTGTAGAGGAATTTACTTCTCCTCTTAGTTTTTCCAGAGTTTGCTGCACGTATTTTTAAGGACCCCGATTAGGTGTGTAAATGTTGATGATTGTTCTCTCTTCTTGAGAGATTACTCCTTTTACTAATATGTAGTGCCCATCTTTGTCTCTTACAATAGTTTTGAATTTAAAGTCTATTTTGTCTGATATTAGAATAGCTACTCCTGACCATTTTTGGCTATTGTTAGCTTGTAAAATAATTTTCCAGCCATTCACTCTCAGCCTCTTTGAATCCCTGGGTTGAAGGTGGGTTTCTTGTAGACAGCATATAGATGGATCATATTTTCTTATCCATTCTGCCAATCTGGGCCTTTTGATGGGTGAATTTAATCCATTAACATTCAGAGTTATTACTCATAACGAATTTCTTACTTCAGCCATTTTTTCTTTGGGTTAATGTATGTCATATGTTGTTTTGTTTCTCTTTTTGTCTTTTCAGTTGTTTTTAAACTCTTCTCCAACTCTCTCTCCCTTGTTTTTTCCTTTCAACTTGTAGAGATTCTTTTAGTATTTCTTGAAGTGCCGTTTTCTTCTTGACATACTCTCTTAATTTCTGTTTATCTGTGAATATTTTGAACTCTCCATCATTTTTGAATGCCAATTTTGCTGGATAGAGAATTTGTGGCTGGAAGTTTTTTCTTTTAGTATTTTGACTATGTCATACCACTGTCTTCTTGCCTCCATGGTTTCAGCTGAAAAATCAGCACTTAATCTTATTGTGCTGTCCTTGTATGTGATGGTTTTCTTTTCTCTTGCTGCCTTGAGTATTTTCTTTGTCTTGAGCATTGGACATTTTGACAAGCATATGTCTTTGAGTTGGCCTGTTGGGATTTATACTATTTGGGGTGCGCTGTGCTTCCTGGATCTGCACATCCATCTCTCTCAATAGAGTTGGGAAGTTTTCAGCCATTATTTCCTTCAACACTCCTTCTGTTCCCTTTCCCTTCTCTTCTCCTCCTGGGATGCCTATAATGCATATGTTTGTGCGTTTTGTATTATCAGTTAATTCCCTCATTTCATGCTGGATTTTTTTCTATCTTTTTGTCTATCTGTTCTACTATCTCTTTGATTTCAGCTGTATTGTCTTCCATATCACTAATTCTTTCCTCTGCCTGTACAAATCTGCTGTTATGTAAATCCAGCATCTTTTTCATTTCTTGGCTTATGCCATTGTTCACCATCATATCCATTACTTTTTTAGGCATGTTTGCTATTTCTTCAGTATGTTCTCCCATTGTCTTCTTTATATCCTTAATCTCTTCCTTCAGTTCTTTAAGTTGGTCCATCATATTTGTTTGGATAGCTTTGATTAGTTGTTCGATGTTCTGCATTGCTTCCTGGTTTTTATTTTGTTCATTGGACTGGTCCATGTTTTCCTGTTTTTCAGAGTCATTTGTATTTTTTTGTTGCCCTCTGGTCATCATATTATCTTGATGGGTTTGTTCATTTGATTAGCTTTTCTCTATGCTCTAGAATTTTATTAAGCTGGTGGTTCTGCGTGTGAGTTAAGTTTGCCAGTTTTTCTTCTTATTTTATTTCCTTACTTCTTTCTATGTTCCCTTGAAGGCAAAAGATTAGGGCCAGAGGAATCAAAAGATGTAAGGAAGGCAGAAAGATAATAGTAATATTGATGAGTGGCAAAATGAGACTTAATGAGATATATATTTAACTTGTGTAGGCAGTGTAGAGTAATAGGAAAAAAAGTGGAGTTCCTACAATGGATTGGGAAAACAAATGGAGGAATATATATATATAGTGATTTAGAAGGCTAGAATTATGAGGAGGGAGAGAAATAGTAAAGAAAGGGCTGAAAGGAAAAAGTTAATACTAATATATTAAAAAAAGAAGAAAACAAAATAGATGGAATAGAAATTGACACCTCTTAAGTGGTGGGCCTATGAAAAAATGTTGTATCTATGAGTCACAGCAGAAAGCAGAAGGCAGAAAGATGAAGGAAGGATAAGTGATAGTTTATAATACAGAATCAATATATACAGCGAGTGGGAAATTCCTGAAGGAGAAGCACAGCAAAGAAGCGACAAGCTAGCAGCACCTAATTTTTAAAAAATGAAAGAAAAAAGAAAGGGGGGAAGAAAGAGGAAAGAAAAGCAACAAACGAGAAAGAAACAGAGAGAAACCAAAATCCACACAGGCAAGCAATCAAACAGAGCTATGGGGGGTCAATGATTCCCCTAGGGTCCACGTGGATCCTCTCTGCCTACATGTGTTTATCAATCAATTTACCCACAGTGTTCTATATGCAGGTCCTGAAACAGGTTTTAGCTATTAAACTAAATTAAAGAGAATTTATTTTTCATTTACTGAAGTGACCTTCTCACCTTTTTATTTTTATTTTTATTTTTTTAGTGAAATACAGGACCCAAAATAATTCCTCCTTTAGACCAAACCCCTATGGAAGGGACCCTAGCTGGGCCCGTGGAAATTAATCTAGCACGTCCCACTTCCTGAACTCCCTAGGGTAGCTGTAGTTCTGATGTTAGTCAGAGCAGAGTGCTAAAGATGGCCGATTCTGCCCCTTCTGGAGCCGAGCACCAGCGTCACCCGGTTGCTATGTAAATCAGTTTGACTGCAGATTCGTGTCTGCTCTCAGCCTGATGCTGCTTCAGGTCGGCTTATCTGCTCCCCAAAGCTATGGGGCAGTGTAGGCAGCCTGATCAATGTCGAAAAATAAAAGTGAAAAATACCCTTCCCTGTCCTCCAACATAAACCTCTGTCTTTGGGGGAATGTCCCTTCTTCCTGGCTCCGCGGCGGCCCGGGTCTTATCCCTGGGCAGCTATGCAAATTAGCTCACTCCCCCCAACCAGAATCCCCCCACCCATTCACTCAATACCAATTAGCTCCGGCTGTTCTGTTCACACAAGGTCCAAGGGGCGCCAGGCAGCCAGATCCCCAGAAAATAAAACTTTCTTGCCCCGCTCAAGGCTCCAAGTGGCCGTTTTATTATTATTTTTTTCTCCATAACCGTGGGGCTCAGCCATCCATGCCAACCACCACTGGCAGGCTTAAAACTCATGAATCTCTACCATTCCATCCACGCCGTTGATCTGCGCAGATAGATGTCCCAAGTTTCTCACTCCACACGTACACAGCACAGACACCTGGGCAGGACCCCGTCCACAATCCGCCTTGCTTGGGAGCTTGCATTGTTTGCCCTCCTACAGTAACACCATCTTGGCCCCTCTCTAACTCTTTTCTACTTACAAGGGCACCAGTCATATTGGATTAGGACCCACTCTAATCCAGTTTGTACTCAATTGCTCATCTGTGCAAAGATTTTATTTCCAAATAGGTCATTCTTGGGACTGGAGGTTAGAAGTTGAACTTATAATTTGGGGGATACATTTCAACCCATAACATTCCCCTGCAAGTCCTTAATACCATTTATTTGATGCTCTTTACTTATATAATTACTCATGATTTTGTTTCAATCATCTGGTGATCCATATGTACTGTCCTCCAATGACTTCTTCAAGAATTACTTTATTGATGATGACCACAAATGTAATTCTGATAATCACACTGCAGGATAGGGAAAACAATTATTCATCTCCAGGTCATGTTAAATTGACTATTCATAATTTTATAACATAAGTATAGAACTACGCACTTTCCATCCACGTTGTCCTTTGAATTCTTTAGGCCATAATCACTGCATTTCTGGAATGTGATGTCCCTCATTGGATATGGCTTAAGACCAACACAGGAGAGTACAACACCACCATATCCATCAGTGGCCAGATAGGGCATCAGTTGGAAATACACTATGCATTGCACAACAATGGTCTTGAAAGGCACTGAAGGAGATAGGTGCAGCCATCCTGGGATAATTGTTTGAAACATGTCACATAGCCTGTGGAGGGACTGGGGCAACTGCCAGGGGTCCCAGCCAGTGGGATGCATAGCAAGAAGGAATGCTTGTAATACCACAACCACCCTCAGTGCTATAGATGGCAGCACAACTGGTGGAACATGGACAGAGGAGAGTTGATAAAGCCCACACCCATGGACCAGGACAAGGGTCAGGAGAGGGCCATTTGTAGCCTAAATCCGTAAAACTGTCCTCTGTCATGCAAATTCAGAATATCAGCACCATTCTGTTAAAGCAAGGTAGAATAATCCTGTGAAAGAAATAAAGAGCCAGCCTGCAGACATTTTCTTGACAGGTCACCCTCCTGGAACCAAAGTCCTTGCCACAGTGCTGGGGATAATATCAATGGTGCAAAATCTAGAGTGCCCTATAAGGGAGAAACAGGGACAGGGCCCAAGAAGTTGGTTCCAAGATAGGGTGTCGCACCCAGAAATCATTATAGACCCTGTAGCAGTTTGATATTATTAATGAATTCCAAAAAGTAATAATGGCTTATGTTTATAAACTGGTCTTTTCCTCTGGACATATTAGAGTGTGCTGCATTCAGAGTTTTACTTTTACTTAATTAAATAATGATTGAGGCTTTGATTGGGCCACATCAATAGGGTGTTGCATTTTCCACCCCCACCCCCTCTTGGTTGGTGGGGATCACAGAGAAACCTCACCACAGAGAAGGAAGTTTGAAGTTTTTGAGCTGGGAACATGGGAAGTAAGCACACAGACAAGCTTTGTCATGAGGAAGGAGAAAAGGCCCTGGGGAAAGAGAAGAAACATTTGCCTAACAGTTCACAGCTGGCCTTGTAGAGAGAAAAAAAAAGAGTTGAGCCTGTAGAGAATTGAGCTTTGGGGAGAGAGATAAGGCCTCCAGAGCCTGAGCTTGGAGCCTTTAGAGGAAGAGGAAGGATGAACATTGGCAGCCATCTTGCTCTAACATGTGGTAACAGACTTTGGTGAGGGAAGTAAATTATGCTTTATGACCTGGTAACTGTAACCTTATAACCCAAATAAATACTCTTTATAAAAGCAACCAGATTTCTGGTATTTTGCATTAGCACCCATTTGGCTAACTAATGCAGACCATATCCAGTCCCAGATGCTAGAGGAGATCTTGGAAAATTTCACAGAAGTCACTCCATGGTGTAGTGCTGAGGACAGGACCTTGTTTGCCCAGGTCTAAGGGAAGTACTGCTTAAAATATTGGTTCTTTTTAAAAAATGGACACCTTGCTGCATGCAAACTGGGGAGATTCTAATCCCTAAATTTTTATATGTACTTATCCTCCCTTCTCTCCCAACCATTTAATTATCAAATGTCAAAAAAGTTTCATTTAGATTTATATTCATTCAGTAATATTTATTAAGCAACTACTAAGTGACTAAGAGTGTTTTAACCACTGAGTTTGCAGCATGAATGAATAAACATAATCCCCATTCTAATAAGTATTACAATTTTGAGAGCAAAACAGAGAACATATAAGTCAACAAAATTTTTAAAATATAATTTGAGATCATTGATATTAAGTACATAAACACATTTGTAAGCAGGACTTTGAAGATGTTATTAGTCAGGTGTTCCTATGAATGAGGGTGGACCTTAATCCAATATGGCTGAAGACCTTATAAGCAAAGGAAATTGTACAGCCAGAAAGCCACAAGTGCATCCAGAAACTGGATGTCAACAAAACTCAGGAGAGAAAACTAAAGTCACTGCCATGTGCATTGCCATGTCACAGAAAAGTCAGAGAACCTCAAGATTGCCAGCCACCCATAAAATACCAATTCCAGGAGAAAGCAAGCCTTCCAGCCTTTGAAATTGAGAGCCAATAAATTCCTGTTGTTAAACCAACTCATTATATTGTATTTATTTATGTAGCTAAGAAACTAATATACTAGGGAAAGCTTGGATTGTTTAAAAGACAGGTTTAAAAAAAAAGAAAGAAAAAAATAATTTTGGCCATAGCCCTGTGAGAAACAGGATAGAGTACAAAATATATTGGAAATGTCAACAGAAACATGATTAGGGAGAACATTGCATCATAACCTAATATGAATGCTTATGAGATGCCACTGACTACTGGGTATGCAATAGATTGGAGTAGATGGTAAGGATAATTCCTCAAATGTATTTGAAGAAAAGATTTTTTTTTTTAACATATAAGCTAGGACCACCCAGGGTTCTTCGTTTCATCCAAAGTTTCCTCATAGCATTTTTCACCTCTGCATTCCTCAGGATATAGATCAAGGGATTTAACATGGGTTCAAAAACTGTAAAGGACACAACCATTGCCTTGCCTATGGGAGCAGTGGCCACAGGCCTCACATACAAGAAGATACATGGCACAAAGAACAAGATGAGCACTGTGAGGTGGGAGCCATAGGTGGACACGGCTTTGTGCTGCCCTTCAGAACTGCAAGACCTCAGAGGGCAGAGGAAAACCATGTAGGAGGTAATAATCATAAAGAAAATGGTCACACACATCACCTCACTGTTGAGGATGACAAGGTGGCCCAGGATGTGGGTGTCCATGCAGGTCAGTTTCAACAATGGAAACAAATCACACATAAAGTGATCAGTGACATTGGGACCACTGGAAGGTATTTGGTACATAAAGAGAAGCTGTATCATTGAGTGCATAGATCTCCCAACCTAGGCCACTCTCATCAGCAGGCAGCACAGCCAAGGACTCACAATGTTCTGGTAGTGCAGGGGCTTACATATGGCCCTGTAGCAGTCATAGGCCATAACAATGAGAAAGATGATCCCCACACTGCCAAAGAAATGTTCTGCAAAGACCTGGGTCATGCAGACTTTCAGGGAGATGGTAGTGCTCTCAGAAGGGGAGTCCACAATCATCTTGGGGGCAATGACAGAAGAGTAGGTGACATCCTTGAGGGACAAGGAAGTAAGGAAAAATTACATAGGTGATCTCTGACTCCGTCTTGTGGTCAGGGTTACAACAATGAGTAAGTTTCCCATCACTGTGGCCACATACATGGTTAGAAACACAGCAGAGAATATTTTCCAGAGCTCTCAATTCTTTGTAATACCCAAAAGAATGAATTCTGTCACATTGCTTTGACTCTCCCTTTACTATGAGGTTATGTAAGCATATCTCTATGAACTGGAAAATCTGCAATAACAATATTACTTTTAATTAGTAATCATTCAGTGTCTTGGGCACTTTTTGTAGTATTTCACCCCCTTTTGACCTACTGCTTTTCTCCATTTCTACAGCAAACAGCTGCTCACACTTACAGCCTGGCAGCAGCTTGATTCCACTGGATCCTCCTAACAACATCTCTTCTCATGAACTCATCTCTTGCTTTCTGTCCTGGCACTTGCTTTTTGAGACACTTTGGGGACCCCGTTTTATCATTCTAGTGCATACGCATACCTCGAAATATGAGGGAGTTAACACTTTCCAGGGAAACACTTGTCCATTCGGATGAGCCAGTGGAAAATGTTAGTCAGCTTAACAAAATATTGGGTTAACTTTCATTCCTTCCATTTCTCACTCTTACCAGTGCCTCTATTTAATTTTTCAAAAGAAAATACCTCCATATAAGTCCTTCTCTCTGCCTCTGTTTTTGGTAAATCCAAGCTGGGTTGCTCACCTTCATTTATCAGCAAGTAATATTTAAGAACTTGCAAAATTTCATATGAATTTTCATTAATTTATTTCAAATACTTATTGAGCACTTAGAATATGCTAGTTGAAAGACTACAAGTTAGATATGTCATATAACAAGGGCTCTCCAATTATTAAGAACTTTACTCTTTCCATCTACATTTCTTCCTTCTCAAACTGGCTTATTATTATTTATTTATTATTATTATTATTATTATTATTACATACAGCTAACATTTAATGGGTCTCTGCTGTGTCTCATGCAGTGGAATCACCCATGAGATATTTTCCTCATTTTATAGATGAAATACTAAAGCTAAGAGGAGTGAAAAATCCTCTTAGCTTTTCAGGGTGCTCATTATGTGTGAAGCACTGTGCTTCATGATATAATTTTCATAGCAATCCAGTGAAATAGATTTGTGCTTCCTGTTCTCATTTCATTCTACAAGGCAATTGTGCAATTCTAACATATAGTTCTAACATGTCCTAATTATAGATAAGAATGATCTAATCCTAAAACTAGAAATTACAATCATTGACTTTGTTTTCAAATGGTACTAATCATTTTCCAGATGTTCCACTGATAACAGAAACTAAAATCTTGAGGTTTTCCTCTGGCCAGAAAGGCCCAGATCCACAACTTAACTGATACCATCTCTGCATATGAACCTGTATCGTGCAAATTGTCTCTTCCATTCTTCCTTATGAAGTAGTGTTACCAGATGGAACAAAGGATTCTAAAGGATAATAAAAATATCAATAAAAAAAATCCTTTGTTTTCCACTCACTATGTGCCAGCAATGTGGTTGCTCAGTCACGTGCATTATCCATTTTCCACATCACCCAAGGTGATTACTATTACAAAATCCATCTTGGAGATGAGGGAACTGAGGATTGGAGACTTTCAGCTTCTCATTAAGGGGAGTGGGGATAATGAACCCAGGCAGTTTCATTTTGAAGCACACATTCAGAACTATTACAATGTACACTGAAGAAAAGAACAACAGCCTCTACCAGCTAAATGCAATAGCTATTGCAGCCAAGAACAAACTGTATGATTAAAAAAAAAAAAAAAAAAGCTTCATTAAGAAGTAGAAAAATTCTCTTTACCAAGAATATTTGATTAGAGACTGTCATTCTGTTGGAATATATTAGAGGATTTTTTTAAATGGGGATATAAATTACATGCTTTCTAAGACTCATCTAAATACTCAGAGGCCCATCCTTAATATCCTTCTCCATGCTGAACAAAGTATACCACTCCTAGAAGACTTTGCAAATCATCATTGTGGATGAACCCTAACCTCTCCCATCTTGAGTGTGAGAACTTCAATAGTTCTTAAAGAGTCCTCATAACGTAGAAGGAATGCATTCTTGGAAATCAGGATAACTGAATTTATTCAAGATTGTCACTCAACCTCCTTAGGATACCTTGTTTCATTTCTTGTCATTGTGGACTTTTGTTTCCTCATCTGGAAAATGAGGTAGTTGGGGTTGATCAGTGGAACATTAGAGGCTCCAAGAAGGCATCTCAGGGATGCTGCCCCTTTCAAACCTAGCAGCTCAGCTCTTATTCACATTGACTGTTTGCAATTCTAAATGCTATTTCCTCTGAGTCATCTCATGATGAAATATTTTTAAACAACATGCAGTAGAATAGATAATAATGTACCTTCTGTCTTAAAATCGAGATGTTTGTGTGGGATGTGGTGGGAGGTGTGGGAGGTGGGGAACATGGGAATCCTGGTAGGTTCCGTGTAATATTTTAGGTAATCTAAGCACCTCTTAAAATATATATAACATTTTTGTAAGCAAATGCACATATATGCATATATATTTATATATAATTTTGCAAATGTTGGTATGTATTGTGAAAATTTTGATTTTTACCCACAATAAAAAAAAAATCCATGAATATACCACACTTCATTTTTGACTAGTAGTATACATCTAAACTACTCAGCCAGACATTCAAAACCCTCAACAATACAATCACCCTCCTCTTTTGTACTTCTCCCTCCCATGACAGATAAGCCCATCTCTTACTGCCAAAGCACACATTTCAGCCTTTTTTGTACAGTGGCAAAGGCTGTGGATTCAGAGTGAGCAGACTTAGCTTTGTGTCCCAGTCAGGCCACTTTTGGGCTATATATCAACTTTCCTAACCTTCAAATCCTGCAAATATAAAATAATGCAATAATAAAGTCCTGATTTTTTCTTTTAATTACAATGAAACAATATGAGGTAGGAATTATTATGTTGTTGTTTTTCTGATGCACTGGATGAGGGTTAAAGAAATTATGAAACTTGCCTAAAGACTTTTGGCAGGTTCATATTTCAGATTGCTAAGCACCATCTTCTGCATCCCCTCTAAGAATTTTACATTCTGCATCACAACATTGTTGTGAAGATCAAAGTTAGTAACAAGCATGAGATTCTATGGAGAGCACTACTGAAATATTTTCATGATTATTTTTCATCCCTATAAGCTGCTGACTTCCTGCTGTCTCTGACCACGCCCTTTTTCTATCAACCAAATCCATCACCATTCAGCTCATTTCCTACCAATGTTCCCTCTTACCACCTTAACCTTGAGTGTTTGTTACATGCACCTGTATACTTTTGTATAATGTTGGCAATAATTAAGTTATCTTCTTAACTCAATTTTTATTTCAGTTGCATTGTGATCTTAACTCTTTACATGGGTGCTGAAGCATAGCTAATTTAATCTCATTTCACTAAATTCTTAATGCTGTGCTGTGTACACACTAGGCATTTCCTTAAACCCATGAAATTGAATTCATACAAAGAAAACTACATTTGCATTGAACTATGGGTCCCCGACCAAAATGGTGCAAGTCCCTGCCTCCCGAAATGAGCTTGCTATTGTGAGAGCTTAGGTGCTACTCCATTGGCACCTAGGCTTAAAGATCCAATTTATCATCCTTACCAATAACAATCATAGGCATGCATTAATCAGACCCATCTGCTAAACCAGACCTTGGACTTCCAGTTCAGGGTTGAGTCATTGCTATCAAATCCTCTCTATAACATTTCTTTTCCTTTTTGTAGTGACTCCCAGTGAAAGACCATCCTTCACAATAGTGTTCAAATGAAGAAGAGGGAAATTACATTTCCTTCAATTGTCTATTAGCTGGACAGTAAATATTTGTAAAGTTCAATACTATGGCAGACAATTTGGGGAATACAAGGAAATATCATTTGCTTAAAGATGGAAACAGAATAAGCATACATGAAACAATATGCAAACAGTATAAGTTCCAGAATTGAAAGATACCAGAGTGATCTATGCATTTTAAAGAAGATGAAATGGTTAGGCCTTGATATAATAATTTAGAAAACTGAAAGGAAAGTGAAAAGTAAAGGCAACAGAATGACAAGGCATGAAAAGAGAAAGGGCAAATGTGGTGTACAAAGCCCACATATGGACTTTGACATCACATAAACCTGAGTTTGCTAGGTACCTTCCTGGGATGCAATTGACTAGAGGTTATACATTTGCTCTAATTTTCAGTTGTTTTGTTTTCAGTATTATATCACACATAGAATGTGCCTGGCATTATGGTTTAAAATGTAATATTTTAACTTATAAACATTAAAGTATACTAAAAATGTAGTATAGACATTTAGACACTAAAATGAATGTCATATTGTAGGCATATCATGAAACTTATTTTCATGCACTCCTAGGTACAGGTTGTTTTGAGTAGATGTTCCTAGCTAGACCACAGTTCATTTTGGGAAAATGTAGTGAGAACTTTAGTCTTAACTAAATCTCTGTAAAATTCCTGATTCTTCCTTCTAAGTAGCTACTCTATGCCTGACAACCTTTCTGTGCCTCAGTTTTATTCTCTATAAAATGGGAAAATAATGTTCCCTATATGAAATGGTGCTTGTAAGTATTAAATGATTTTTTAATCATTTGGATGCTTGGAGCAGCATCACATTTCTTTTACCAGGATGAGAAGAATGATGTTAATCACCATTTTAAAACAGATCTTCTGTCTTTAGGTTTCCAACAAACATGTCTACTTCTACTAAATGACCAGTTGACTAACAGGATATCATGACTCATCAACCCTTATCAGTATGCAAGATTTGAATTGACTTTAAAAGTCAAGTCTTCATAAACCATTTTAAAAAATAGCCTGCAGTTCTAAGCAAAAAGAATCCATTTAACTGAAGGGTTTTTTTATTGTTATTTTTATGAATTATAAAAGTAAAGGGAAGCAGATGTGGCTCAAGTGATTGTTTCTCCATCTACCATAGAGGAAGTCCAGGATTCAATTCCTGGGACCTCCTAGTGAAGGCAAGCTGGCCTGAGAGAAGAGCTGGCCCACACGGAGTGTTGGTCCACGTGGAGAGATGACCCATGTGGAGTGCTGGCCAATGCAGGAATGCTGGCCCATGCAGTAGTGCTGGCCCATACAGAGTGCTGGCCTGCACAGAGAGCTGGCACAGCAAGATGAGGCAACAGAATGTTACAGAGTGGAGATACAATAAGAGACAAAGCAGATCAAGAACTGAGATGGCACAAGAGATTGAGAGTCTCTCACTCTGGAAGGTCACAGGATTGGTTCCTGGTGCCACCTAAGGTGAAGACAAGCAGACACAGAAGAACATACAGTGAATGGACACAAAGAGCAGATAATGATAGGGAGATGGGGAGAGAAATAAATAAATTATTTAATTTTAAAAAAAGTAAAGCATGGCCCTTGGAATGGTAGAGTAATTGAAAGTTTAACGTCAAAGGACCACTCCCATCCACAAGCACTCACTCGACCCTGTATTAGCAGTTAAGTTCATGATCTTCAGATATGCAGTTTTATGTAGGTTTATTGTATATGTACAATTATTTATGTATCTTACACTATAAAAAATATGTAAGAATATTATCAAAACATATATTTTGTATTAGTACTTGAATATTTTAATTTACCAATTTACATGGACATTATTTGATTTCAGTATTCATTCATTATCCATTTTAATTGTTATATATTATTCCATTTTATGGTTGCACCATAATTCACTTAACCAGCTCATTTCTGCCTGATATTTATATTATTTCTAATACTCTCTGCCTTATATATATGTTGTAATGAATATCACTTTACAGACATCTTTACTTAAGGTTTGAATATTTCTCTTGGAGAAATTCCTAGAAACATTAGCACCAACTCAGAGTATGCATACTTTAACTTTAACATGTTTTGTAACATTACTTTCATAAAATTCTATATCAGATTTCCCTCCCAACAATAGTATTCTAAAGGGTCATTTTCCCCTACAGCCTTACTAACACTAAATATTATCAATTTTGGTTATGCTCACCAAAAAATACCATGAAAAATAATTCATTTTAATTTGCTTTCATTCAGTCATTCATTCATACATTCATATAATTTCTCTGATGCCATAAACAAGATGACATGAGCAAGAAATTATTATTGGTCTCCAGATAAAACCAAAAAAATTACAATTTAATATTTGTAGAGACATACTGTCTATATGCAGATATCCATATCAAACTAAAATAATAATAATAAATTACCAAACACCTGCTATGGATCAGGCATTTTGCTAGTTACTTACACATATTATATTATTTAATCCTCACATCTGCATATAATGAGGCACATTGTACATCTGAGAAAGAGGAAAATAATTAATTTTCTCAAGGCCATACAGTTAATAAGTAACAGAGCTTGGACTTGAATCTAGGAATTTGACTTTACAGTAGGTGTGCTTTTCCTGTAGCTGAATTTTTTGGAGATAATTTCTCCAATAAAATCCTGGATAATAAGTGGTGCTAGCAATTGTTTAGGGAGTGCCTTGGATTATCATCAATGAACCAGCAGTGGTCCTGTGTCCCTTGGAAAGTCTATTCCCTGAGTACATGCACCATCAATAGTACCTGTCTTTAATTAAGGACTTTAAACAGGCTATTTCTGTTGATAAGTCTCCATAATTTACTTTGCTTTTCTTGAAAGATGAGACCAGGTTAGTGGAGATGGACTTATCTACAATAACATCTTTAAAGAATGGAAATTATTATACCATTTGGACCCAAATTTAATGTTTTCATAGAATTCTTCAGGAGGGTGGCTTAATCCATAAACAACCTTTCATGATTTCACCATCCTATCTCCAAGCAAATTATCTGCATATCCCCCAATATCACTACCACCACCCTTATAAGCAGAGCAGCAGATCTCCTCACAAATAAATGTTTGTGTTTTTATACATTTATTGATAGAGAAGTACAGAAACTTTTCAACTCATTCTTACATTAAAAATGAAAAAGAGGTCTAATGTATCATGAATTAAAACAAAGAAAAATATTGAATAAGTTCCTTCTCACATGTTTTTAGTAGAAAAATAAAATTTAAAGTACCTTGGGACAAAATGAAAGTAGAAGATTAGATAGACAGAGAGAGAGAGAGAGAGAGAGAGAGAGAGAGAGAGATGATAGATAGAAAGATAGATAGATATCAGAGACAGAGAAATAAAGAGATGAATGAAAAAAGGGAATCAGAAAATCTGTCTGAAGTCATCCTAGACACACCAGCTATTTCCATGCCTCCCATTACACAGCTCTGAAACAGATAAACACACTTTTATTTGCTCAATTTCATGATCTGGATACAGGCCAAAAGACACTTATTTTTTTATATTTTTTCAAAAGAGATGAAATTAAATCAAGCTAAAATTTTTCATAGCACAAGAGTCTCCATAATGTGATGACAATCTGTATAAACAGATAAAGCAGTTCAATTATTAACATGTTTCAATTACCAGATAATTGTGCATTGTTCTGAAATAGTAGTATTTCAACAATTTCAAAATAGCAGCTCAAATTAATAGGAACTTGTTTAATATTAAATAAGTTTCTAAGACCACATCCAAAGCTCAGCATAGGGTCATTTCTGTGAGCTATCAATACCCAGCCAGTTACCCAATGGAACCAGAAAGGTAGAAGGTGGAAAATTGTGCAAATCAATTTTCTAGGATCACATCAGCATAACTAAATATCTGATCCCAATGAGAATTTACTCACATGAAGCTCTTTTACAGAAGAGCTAGGAATCATGACACATTAGAGTTTCACCTTGGTTATTCCAGGTTTCGAGTGAGTAAATTAGGTCCTACACAAGGAACAAATTATCCAATCATTTAATGAGAAGTTATTTTGATCAAGCTAAAGTATCCAGTGATTTTAAAAAGATATTTAAAACAGCTAATCTATTTGCCCAAGAACTTAAATAAGAAACATCCCTTGTAGTTATCAAAAGAATTTAAATGTCATCTAAATAGGCAAGGTAAAAAAGTAAGCCAGGTAAGCTATTTATAAAATCATTCAAGAGACTGTGACTGTCATTCGGTTCTATTTTGAAAATAGTTTGCAATTCACATCTTAAAAAAACATCATTAATAAGATATTCTCCTTTGGTTAATGAGTCTGGGTTAAAAGAGGGCAGAGTGCCATTTTCAAAAGTGGTGAAAATGTGCAGGCTTTCATCATTCCAATTGCATCCCTTTGAGTTTGGGTCTCTACTGACTGATGCGCTAATCACAATGCTGGTGAATTCCCACCCACCCCTACAGCGATAGATGGTTCCCAGGGGTATAGCTTCACTGGAGCCAGGCCAAGCTAATAATTCCCAAGCACAATACCAAATCATGGTGTTAACCATTCAATTAGCTTCCCCAGAAATAAGCTCTGTCCTTTGATAAGAGAATAGCCACACAATGATCCATCCACCTGATCATATGGATGAAGAAAAGGCAATATGATTATCTTTTGGCCACCTAGCAAGTAGCAGGACTGAATTTTTTCAATCGCCCAGTCTAGTGTTCATTTCACCTAAGACTTTTATTAAAATTATGCCAATCTGACTGCAGGATAGTTACCATTATTAAAGATTAAAAACATGTATCTCAGCAAGAAAAAATAAAACTAAATTCTCTTTTATTCATAATAAATAATATTCTCAAATAATGTGTTTATAGTTTAGAAATATTTGGGGTTATAGCTTTCATTCTTTTTCTAACTTCAATAATAAAACAATATCCTATATTTACAATATATTTCACAGGTTATATTATAGTTGGTTCATTGACACATTTGACCTAATATCCTGAGAACTCTCTATAGAGAGAAGATTCTCAAGTTTACAGAATATAATCCTCATAGGTGATGAGCTGACTTCTACAACTGGATCATCTTTATTACAACTCTGAAATTACTCCACATTCTTGCTTAAACATTCAGACATGTGTCAGGACAGTCTTTCTCAACCATCTTTTCTTTATCGCACCTTAAGTAGTCTTTTTAGACATTTTTCCTAATAAACCCTCATATATATATATATATATATATATATATATATATATATATATATATATATGTGTGTGCTTTATACATAAAACAGAAAAGAAAAATTCTCATTCACCAATAGCCAGTTTTTAACCCTTTTGATAGTGACATCATCCCCATTGCAAATGTATGCATTTAGGAAACCTAACTGTAGAAAAAAGAAAAGGTAATGTCATCCTTTAAACTTGGGCCTAATTAAAGTTCTAGCTGTGTTTCAAATAACTACAAAATTCCAGTTTTTCTCTTCTGCATCAACATTTTCTTATCATACTTATCACTAACAAAATCATATTATTTATTTAATTTTTACTTGTTTATTATTCCCCACCAGACTTTAAGTTCCACACAAACCTTATCTGTACTTTTCAACATTTTTATACCCAGTCCCTAAAACTGTCTGGCACACTGAAGGCACCAAGAAATATTTATTTTATACGCTAAATCAGTCAAAATTTCCTAAATTAATTGACCACAGAGCCATTTCTCATTATTTTTTCAAGCAATATATGTGAACACAGTATTGAATAACAATGTGAAAATCCCTAAATAAATGATATTTAGCTCTTCAATGTGCTACTCTCAGACCCAAATGGAGTATAGAGTCCCTCTATAGTTGAGTTTATTTTTTCTCCAAACTTCACTCTCATTCATGTGTTGCCTTCTTTGAAATTCAGCCACAAAAGATTTATTCTTAGAGACCATTGTATTCCACTTTTTAAAATATACATATATGTATTAAGGGTAATACATCTGTGGGAATGAGAGTATCAGTTGGCTTTCCTTGACCCAAGGGGAATAAGAGAATCTAAGTACTCTGGAAAGCTGCTGTCAAGGGAAAGCTGAAGGGAAAAAAACAGAAACTCCCAAAATAGGGAATAAAGCTTCAAGAATACCTTCACAATGTAGCCAAGGAATTGTTCAGTGTTTGGGTATTTCTTATCATGCTAAGAAACAGTAGGTAAAGTGGAAGAATAAAGGAGGCAGCATCTAAAAGACTTGAGTTCTTGTGTAACCCCACTGAACCTCATTTTAAAGAGCTATCTAATGATATGTGCTACTAGATTTAAGAGTGTTAAACTATGCAAAGGACCTAAAAAAGTGTATACTTGATAATTGAACTTTGACAATGACTAGCCTTTTCTCCTCAATTAAATAATCTTTACTAATTTAACTGAATTGAATGTGAAGATTAAATCAAAGTATCTTCATGTATCAGATCCAAATATTAATTATCATATTCATTTTTATGAGAAAATATATATACTTCCTTTTATGTTGTTTTATTTTTAAAATACCAGGAATAAACAGATGAAAGTTAGTCTCTATGCAAGATTGTTGATAGTGTGTAAAGAAATATCTAAATTGTTAATATTATTCCTAAACTGCAAGGTTCTAGCTACTGAGAATGTCAGATGGCTTTACATTTCCTCCTTCAGTTCCTACATATTCCAAATTTGCTGTTGACAATTTGCAATTTATGTCTCATTAATCATATCACCCCCATTCAGGACTTGGTTTCTCCCCTAAAACACAATCATTGGTCTTGATTTCCCTCTTCAAATGCTTCCTTTTGTCATAAAGTAAGAATGGCATTTCCTCAAAACCTCTGTCCTTATTGCTGATCCATTCTCATCTCTTATCTAACAGTCTTAAAGTGACATGAACTATGAATCATTTAGTCTAGATTCTCTTGAAATTTCTCACCAGCAATTACAACCTTGGCCATTTGAGTCAATTAACTGCTGATTATATTGTGATCCAGGCCTAGACCTTTAACAGGTTCTGTTTCATATGAACTTGAGCTAGCTATGCATAAGCTAGAACACATAGTCACACCAAAGAACATATGTATCTTGCCCTGGCATTCCTGTATTGTCAAATAATGGAAGAAATAGCTTAAGATGGTGAGCACTTTCGAGAAAAGGAATATTTGTGAGAAGTAATGCAAAGTGGAGCATTATAGTCAGACAAGGTTTGACTCATAAATTATGTAGTAATTTGGAATGATCCTATATTTTCATGTATATAGAGGAAAATTATTGTTGAAAGATATTGCTACATATGAGAAAGAGCAGCAACAAATTTGGCATCATCTTTCTTGAAGGGTAAAGTACATTATTAAGAATGAATATAATTTTTTTATCTATACACGTAAACATACTACAGTCAACTGTGGTTTACTTTAAAGAGAATAGGATCGAGATTAGGAAGACCTGGATTTGAATTCTGTAGCTTAAACTTTTTCTGTATTACCAAAGCAAGTAAACTACTAAACCTCTCAGCTTCAATTTGCTTCTCTGTAAATGGGGACAATAATTTTGTAACAATAAATTTAGTACGTGGATTAAATAAGCTAATTGAAGTGATAATGCCTGATAGATAATAAAAATTCATTTAATGTGAATATATATATTACACTTATGGAATGATGGCTTTGGAAACTTACCATTTTTGTTGAGATTAAGTAAAGAGATCTTTACCCTTATTGCTTCAAATGCTATTTTTTTTTTATGTCTTGGTAAGAAGAAAAAAAAAACTTCCTTTATATTTAAGAAAAACTGTGGACCATGAGGATATTTGAATAAATAAGACCAAATTAAAGGTAAATTAAAATTGTCTGACTTAGTTTTGTGTCAATAAAGTAATTTACAGATAATCTTTGAATTTTTACTTTCTTCATTTTGTTGGTGCTTCTCTTTTTTTCTTTTGTATGATTAATGGTAAAGCAACAACAACAATGTTGGTAGTTCTTTCACTCCTCAACTGCTCACTGCCCCCCCCCATATATCCATCCTGTGATTTCTTCTTTTTTTGCTTCACCAAAGGCAAAGACAAAATAAAGGAATTTCTGAGGCTAAGGCTCTGTGGAAGAATCATTTCACTCAAATAACAAATGTGTGAAAAATTTAGTAAAATATCAGTGAAGCCCTGGAGCAAAATACAACTTAGAATCATCAAACTGAAGACCCAGTCCTTTCCATTGCATATCCTAGAAGATGAATCTCATACATTAATATTAAATCATTGGTTAAGTACAGGAAAAGCAATCAAATGCAGCTAGTGAACTTTCTAGTCATTATTAAATGCTCATAAATGTTAATCTCTCATTTTTTATTGGTCAATTACCTACAAAGTTTGATAATCCTCGTTCACATTTACCAATATGTTTTTATGTTTCATCACTTTCTTAACATTATAACCAGTCTAAGTTACTCTTGTCTTCCACAAATTCCTCATGACATTTTTCACCTCTGTGTTTCTGACTGTGTAAATGATAGGGTTTAACATGGGGGTGAGGATTTCAAAAAACACAGTCACCAACTTGTCTACTGAGTAGGAGACCAGAGGACACATGTAGGTGAATATGCAGGGCACAAAAACGAGTACAACTACTGTAAGTGGGAGCCTCAAGTGGAGAGAGCTTTATGCCATCTGTCGGAGCCACGGGATTTCAGGGAGCACAGAATGACATCATACGAGATAAGTAACTTGGACAAAATGAGCAAGCACATAGCCCCACTGTTAGCAGCCACCACCTCCCAAGCATGTAGGTGTCACACAGGCAAGCTTCAGCAGTGGGAAGAGGTCAGACTTGAAGTGCTCAATGGCATTTGGGCCACAGAAAGGCAAGTTGATCATGAAGAGAACCTGCACAGTGGTGTGGAGGATCCCCCAACCCAGGCCACACCACCAGAAGGTGGCAGAGCCCCTGTCACATCATGGTCATATAGTGCAGAGGCTTGCAGATTGCCACATAGCAGTCATAAGCCATGACAATGAGGAGGGGGATCTCTGATCCTCCCAAGAAGTACTCCACAAAGAGCTGACTCAGGCAACCACCCAAGGAGATATTTCTCCTTTGGTGAAGCAGGTCAATGACCATTTTGGGGGTGGTGACAGAGGTGTAGGAGGCATCTATAAAAGACAAGTAGGTGAAAAAGAAGTACATAGGAGCAGAAGGTGTGGGGCTGAAAGAGATGGTGAGGACAATGAACAGATTGGCCAGCACAGTAAATAGAAAAATGAACAAAAATACAATGTAAACTACCTTCTGCAAGTGTGGATTCTGTGTGAGTCCCAAGAGAATAAATTCAGTCACTTTGTTGGGAAGAAAGAGGTGATCCATTCAGGGAGTAACAACTTTCTGAGGCCTGAATCATTTACAAAGAGGAAAAGAAAGATACTTAATTATGGAAGAGTTCTTGTCTGAATTCCATAGAATAGAAATAAGGTAGTCACCATAATTGTGGAGTGCATCTTTGTCTCCCTTCACGCAATAATTGCTTCAATTATTCATTCCCACATACTACATGATGCTGTTTCCTTATCTTAAGACACCTTGCATTCATCACCTATAAAATATCCTTTATCAGGAACCATTTTATGTAAGATCTGCTGAGAAAATATGGGGCTTTATGTGTGAGGAGACCTGGAGTCTCTCTTTGTTCCAACTCTGAATTTGCTAAGTCATATCAGTTGCCATAATCCTCCAAGTCCTCTTCTGCATCAGTGAGCCTACTAATAGGGACTGTAAAATTTATTTTGTAATCTCCAAATGCTGCAAAAGGGTTATTCCATCTTCCAGGAGAATTGACATTTGAACCAACAGCTCTAACTATGAAAACAAAGACATTGTTCACTGGGCAAGAAATTTCATAAACTGCAGATTAAGAAAGTTTGTATGTAGTTGGAAACACACTTCAGGTTCCTACCATAGCACATGCTAGGCACGTTTCTTTCTTCACTGTGCAACTGAATGCCAGTAGTGTCTGTGATGCCTGGCACTTATTAAATGATGAATAAATGCTTGGAGAATTGTCACATTTCTTACATCTCCATGTGAAAGAATATACATTCTTCTTAGACCATAAACCTAGGAGCGCAAGTGGTCCTGTCAACCTACTCTGTTTATCACTACCCACTATATGAGAAACATTTTTTTAAAATTTTTTGAAAGGAGGCTACATCCCAGTTTAACATTTTGTAGCATTTTCTATAGGGAAGTATAGAAATATTAATTCCATCTAGGAAAGAAGGTGTTTCCAGATTATTTGACTTCCAAGTTAATTATAATGTTGGTTAATTAATATGGTTTATTTTACAAAATTATGTTTCCCATACAATTTGGTATATTCCCATTCAGAAAACGTATAGTTTCAATAGAAAGGGGTTAAAAAATTAGTAAAAACAAACCTCTTGATAGTGTCTACATTCTATGAAGGTCTTTCAAATAAAGGGCACCCTTTATTCCTTTCTTTCAAGTTTTCAAAAGTATAAGTTAACCTGGAAAACAAAAAGAATTTTTTAAAGTAAGATAGATAGATAGATAGATAGATAGATAGATAGATAGATAGATAGATAGAT
>JAKSZT010054267.1:6293828-6310234 GCA_026826555.1 Tolypeutes matacus | reverse complement strand
GGACTGCAGCAGGGCTGATCACCCTCAGGCCCGGGAACAAAGCGGCAGAAAAGGATATGGTGTTCAAAAAATAGAAATAAGATATTATTTGCAAATGTAATTTAGAAATATCTATGAAAAAATAGAAATAACTATCCTTTTTTTTTCTTTGAATCAATAAAATTCAGTTTAAGAACAGACAATATATTGACAAATATATTCAACAAACTTATTAGTTGTGAAAATTTAGAAAATGCATGGACTGTCCAATGTTAGAAAAATGGTTAAGTAAAAATAGAGTGCATCAATTCCAAAAGTGTGTAGATTTTAAAAGAAAAGTTTTTAAATATTGTGTAATATTGTAGGAAAATTCTTATCTTGTAATATTAAGTAGGAAAATCTGAATGCAAATTTGAGTACATAATATGATTGTAAGTTAAATACATATTAAAAAGGAAAAAAAAAGGATAAAGATCCCAAGATGCTACTTATAAACTGGTGAGATTAGGGTGATTCTCTTTTCCTTGATGCTTGCATGCTGAAGGTATTTGAACTTCAAATTGTTGGGGCCACAGTGAGTTAGGGTACGATTATATTATTTTTAAGTTCCATTTAAATCTAGAATTTATCTATAATCATATGATTTCCGGAAATAAAATTCTCACCTATGAACTTGTTTGATACAGTTCCATGCCAAGCCATGGCATGCTGTTAGTTAACAAAGAAAGAATTAAAATTGTAAGATTTAAAATTCTAACTAGCTCAGCTACAATAAGTCTCTTTATTGACTTATAAATGGCACCTGTGGATAATACCTTTCTCTTGAGTCTTAAAAATGCTACCGCATATCCTGTTAGTGAAGTTTCTTAGTTGTGACTAATGAGACCTCATAGGTATTTCACCATTATTAATAGAACTTGCCAACCATCCAATTATTTCACATTACTTAACTGAATTTCAGAGGAGAACTTTTACAGCATTTCATCTTTAACTTTAAAATCCACCCTTAAGTCTACCTGAAGTCAAATCAGAATAACAATAGAACGAAATGAGTCAAACACAAATTAATTAAATGACACTATGATTTTGGACATTTGATAACAATTAAGCCTAGTATGGAGTTTCTGGATATTTAGTATTGTAAAAAGTAGACATTTACATAAGTAACTATCTGATTTTTAAATTTTTCACCAAAATATGATGTTTCTTTATCAAGCTTTCCTTTATATTGATCATAATTTTTATATATTATATTCAGGTATACATGCAGGGCTGTTATAAACCCTACTATAATAATGGAACCTCAGACCATAGGAAATGTTCAGTACTTCCTCAAGGCAGTTTTTTATTGCTCTGATTATGGAATAAACTAATACGATAATGATGGAAATAATTTCACTTATTGAATTATATGCATAGGGTAAAATGTATTTCTTTCAGCAATTCAAATTTAATCTCACAATACACCTATGGAATGGGAAAGATAACTCCTGGAATTTTCTCCAGAGGCTGTGATCACTAGGCAATGTGTCATGATAGAAAAACAGCTCAAGAAAACAGTCTGAGGCCATGTGTCAAAATTTAGTTTGTTGAGACCATTTGACTTTTATAGCATTGCCTATGATAATCTTTTTGATAGCAAGTGCCAAAGAAAGCTTGAATGGAATTTGAAACTATCTAAAGAACTTTAAAGTATATAAATGCTCATCTGTGAAAAAGGTTTCAACTTGTCTTTCATCTCTCAAATGAGAGTCAGATCATAGAATTAGCATATACTTACAAGGTGAATCTGCTCATCCTCATAAAAGATTGAACCAACATTGAAATAAAAAGTATACCCCTCAACACTACAAAATACTATCAAAGAAAAAGGATTTTTTTGCATCCTAATATATAAAATCTCTTTAAAATCAATATAAGGATTTTTAACATGCCAATGAAATTAGGTAAAGTATATGGAAAAGCAATTTCTAAAAGTACAAATGGCAAAATACTTCACTATTTAGAAAATGAATACAAATATTGATTTAAAGTAAGATATAATTTTTTCCATATGTCAAAGATTACAAATATCGGGAAGCGGCTGTGGCTCAATCAGTGGGGCTCCCGTTTACCATATGGGAGGCCCCGGGTTCGGTTCCTGGGGCCTCCTGGTGAAGGCAAGCCCGCCTGCACAGCGTGGATAGCTGACCCAGCCAGCACAAGCAGCAAGGGGGGGGGGGGATAAATGAATAAATAAATAAAATATTAAAAAAAAAAAGTTTACAAATATTGATAAAATCTAAGTTTGTTAAACTGTATGTAAGCACAACAAATATTAAAATTAAAATATGTAGGAAAAAATCTATTAAAAATATGAAAAAGCATTTTATGAGCTTTTCAAAACTTAAGAGCATTAAATAAATGGAGAGATGTTACATTCATGTGTAGGAAGATGAAATACAATTAAGATGCCAATTCTTAACAAATATATAGATAACATCAGTGCAATTCCAATAAAAATCCCAACACCCTTTTTTTTTTAATGTGACAAGCTGAGTCTAAAATGCATATGGAGAAACAAAGACTCAAGATCACTGAATCTCTTTAACAGAAGAATAATGTTGGGGGTACTTGTCTTGTCAAACATGAAAAACTTATTATGAATATTGTTATAGAAATGAACATAGGGGGAAGCAGCTGTGGCTCAATCAGTAGGGCTCCCGTTTACCATATGGGAGGCCCCGGGTTCAGTTCCCGGGGCCTCCTGGTGAAGGCAAGCCCGCCCGCACGGCGTGGTTAGCTGACCCAACTAGCACAAGCAGCAAGGGGGGGATAAATGAATAAATAAATAAAAATCTTAAAAAAAAAAAAAAAAAAAAGAAATGAACATAGGGTTAGAACAGTTGATTAGCTGACCAAAAGAGGTAAAGCAGAATGAAAAAAAGACATAAATGAAAACTTCATATATGACGTAGGGAAAGAATGGATTATTCAATAAATAATTCTTAAACAACTAGTTGTTTACATTGGGAAAAATGAAATAAGATGGTAACCTAACTGTATACACAAAAATCAACAATCAAATGGATTAAAATTGAAAATGAAAACATGAAATAAATTGAAATCTTCAGAAGATAATATAGAATATTTTCCTGGACCTAGATTACAAAAAGACTTCTTATTTAAGACAAAAAATAGGTTAACTATATACATAAAGACTGAGAAATCTGATGACATTAAAAGTTCTTAATCATTAAATAAAATTATAAAATGTAAATAGAAACACATCAATCTGGGAAAAGATTCTTATAATTCATATAAACAAAAAGGAATTATTACAAAGATACCCAAAAATATCCAACAATTAAAAATAAAAGAAAAAAATCAACCCAACAGAAAAATTGGCAAAAGACATGAAAACACATTTCATAGAAGTGGGAAAATAATTAATGTCCATTAAATGTGAAAACACAGTCAACTTCAACAGCAATAAAGAATGCAAAATAAAACCACAATGAAATTACATTTTTATGCCCATCAGATTAGCAAAAATATAAAAAACTTGACAAGTTTTGATAAGGATATAGAGTAACAGAACAGTTACATACTGCTTTTAGTTTTGTAACTGATAATACAACTTTAGGAAAAAATTGCAATCATCTGTAAAAGTGAATGTGTAAGCACCCTACTTAAAACAAAATAAATTTTTCAGGGTGTACAAAGTAGTTGTGTTTGCAATATCAAAAACTAAATTTATCCCATTGACCGCTGATGTAGAACAGACACATAGCCTGCAATATATTCATAATGGAATAATATACAGCAGTGGAAATGATTGGGCTAAAGTGATATGTGGTCACATGATCAAATCATAAAATTTTAACACTGAGTGATAAAAATAAGATGCAGAAAACCAAGCATTACAAAATATAATTTTAATAAAGGCAAGGAATAAGAAAATTTAAACAATATCTTTTAATGACTCAAGTATATGCAAATTATTTTTAATTTTTGAGTCACAAAAAATTCAGGATTGGGATTACTTCTGAGGACAGGCAAAGGAATGGCATCTGAGGATGGATGCAGGAAGTTGTAGAGATATTGATAATATTCTAGGTAAGAGGCTGCAAAAATGTATCAATAAATTGTGTACATTATTCAATATGCATGAAAAGTAATAATAATATATAAAAATAAGAAAAGCAATAAAACTTCTTTTCTTTAGTTACAAAAGTAAACGTTTGCTAACAGAGATGATATTACACTAAAAAACAACTCTTTCAACTTCATGGTTTTGGGATGTTCCAGGATATTGAGAAAAAGATTTTGGTGTTTTTTAAATAAAATTGAAAAACAAAATCATTACTATTTCTAGATGTAAAACTATTTAAATTTAATACAAACTTAAGCGAACATACTGCTTATGCAAAGTAACACTTTCTTTATTCATATTTTCAGCATCATGGAGACACAAGTGAAAGTTCTCCCTATTCTTTTAAGGATGCCCAAAATGCCTATAATAACATGTGAGGAAAAACATAAAAATATGCTTACAACACGGGTGAGTATGATCCTCAAGTCCAAAGTATATTATTATGTCTCCCCTAATAAAGACCTAGAAACTGTTTCAATCATTAAACACATCCCATCTAGCACAGTATCATTTTCCAACCAGATATCTCAAAATGTACATGCATAGACACTGAGTTGAGGAACAGAAGTAATCTTACATTAAAAAAACGCATAATTCCCTTAAGGAAAGCTGCTGTGTTGATAGAAAAAAGTTACGAAATAAACAAAAACTCTTGACTTCAGAAATTTGTCTTGTTAGCCAAATTGCTTTCTCATTTAGGATGACATTAAATTTCCAAAAGTAAATTGTTTTAATATTTTCAAAAGATGTTAAGTACTTTCTTCTAAACTACATTTCAATAAATACTGAGAAAAATAAAGTAATATTGTGAGCTTTGTTATATTTTTACTTAAAAGGACAAATACCTATGTCTTTTATTCAGTCACCAGAATTTCTCTATTACATTGATTCTCACCTCAAAGAATACTTTATTCTCCTGTTTTTTGATGCCTTTGAATCAATCAAGAGAAGCAACCTCAGAGAATCCATTGAATTGACTAAATCATCCATTGTGAGAATTTTCTGCCTATTTGTCTGTTTAGAATTAGCATCAAATATGCTCAGTGTGGGTGATACATTCATATTCTATCTACAGTTAATGTTTTACACCGGAATTTTCCCATAAAATTTTTCATCTCAGAATTTCTTAAGGTGTTTATTAAAGGATTCAACATTAGAGTGATAATGGTAAAAAACACGCTCACAGACTTATCGATGGGGAAGTTGGAAACAGGTCTAACATAAATGAAAATACAGGGGATAAAATAAAGGTCACCTTGATTTGGGAGCTGCAGGTCAATAAGGCTTTGTGCCTCCCTTCCTGGCTGAGATTTTAGGGAGTTTAGGATGACCCCATAGGAGATGAGTAGAAGGATGAAGATGACCATGCAGATTGAACCACCATTGGCAACTACTGTGAGCCTATAAAGTGTGTGTCAGTGCAGGTAAGTTCCAATAATGGGTACATATCACTGATGAAGTGGTTGATGACACTGGAGTCACAGAATGGGAGGCTGTACACAAAAAGAAGTTGAACCACAGAATGCATGAAACCTCCCACCCAGGCCACCAGCAGCAGCAAGATGCAGATTTTTCTATTCATGATGGTCAAGTAATGCAGTGGCTTTACAGATGGCCACATATCAAGAAGACCACCGCACCACCAAATAAAAGTTCTATAAAAAGCTGGCCCATACAAGCTGGGCCACACAGTATGTCTGAAATCATTTTTGGGGAAATTGCAGTGGAATAAGTGACAACCATGAGTGAAAGATCGGCAAGGAAAAAATACATGGGATAGCCCAGTGAGGAGCAGATTGTCAACCATGGTCATGATGTAAATGAGTAAAAACAGGATTCTAAGTAAGGCCCAGAAGGACAAACTCAGTTACCATGTTACTGTGCCCCATTTACCCTTCTCTCACACCTGTTTCAGAGATGAGAGCTTAGAAGAACAGGATCTGTAATGAAATTTTGAACATGACTACAAATACATTCATTATATCATTAAGCAAATCTCCACTGTATGATCTACAGTGGCTTACACATGGCAAACATTTCATGAATATTTATTGAGCTCATCTTCCAAAAAGTCTTATAGTTTCCTTTGCAAATTTTATTTCCACTCAGATGACTCGCTTAGACCTACAAGTAAGAGGTTCCATCTCAAAGTCTTAGTGGACCTTTCATATGGAAAAGTAGTCAAAAGCCCCAAAGACATCCATACATTTAACAATGCCTTATTTAAAACATGCCAGCTCTTGGCACAGTAGCCAGCAATGATGAAGAGTGAAAAGTTTCCTGCTGTCAAAAAATTCACTCACTGTTGTGGAGATAAACTCTGAAAAAATTGGCATAGAGTCAGTCCTTTGAGTTGGTAGTACCTATGATGAGCACCTTTGCAATATGTCCATGTACCACCAAAATTAATGCCTCTTCTGGAAATCTCACACAATGCAATGATATTCCATTATCAGAGGTTCAATCCTTCATGTCTCAAAGATCATTCAATTTTCATAAATTTACTAAATTTCAAGAAGCTGGACTTGACAAGTACCAAATAACTACAAAATTATCTAGTACATTTCAAGACTCAGTAAATAATTTGAGCTGGACTTAAAAGAGTCTTAAATATCATCAACTAGCATTTTTTTTTTTTCAATACACTTGGGATGTTCTATATGGTAAGGGGGAAGATAATAGGCAATGAAGAGAGAGAGGGGAAAATGGGACAGTTTTATTTACAATGCTTCTTAGGCACTGAGAGTGTTCAAAACAGATCTTCAAAGACTATATTCCAAAAGGCAGTAGGGAAATGTTCAAGTTCAGTATAAGAAGTCATGGGTTTCAGCCATTTTCTAAATTTATTTACAGATCTTTGTTTTCATTGGAAAATAAAGTGATTGAATTAGGTAATCTCAATTTGTTTTATATTCCAGCTATCTATAATATCAGTGTAGCTTCAACTTATTCTATTATTCTATTTTTTTATTTTTTCCTATATTTATAATCAGACTATAATTTCCAAACTTACCCTGCTAGTCAGTGGCAAGTGAGAGTTGGTAATTATAGTGACTAAATAATGATTACAAGGTCCTCATTTCTTGTGTACTTATTTAAGACCCAAGACACCCCTGGAGAGAGAGCACTGGCAAGTGAGGAATAATGTGGATTCTGGAGTCACACTCCCTGGGTTGGAATCCCAGCTTCACCACTAACTATGTGGTCTTGGGTAAATTAATAGAATTCTCTGCACCTCAGTTTCATCATTTTTGAAATAGGAATACTAATCCTCTTAAAATTGTCTTATTACACACACGGTGCCTAGAATAATACCTGTTGTTATTGTTATTTTTCTTGCATACTTTCTTATGAATATTGAATCAGAACAAATCATCTGGATGATTGTCAATTTGGTAAGAATTATATTCATGATTCAGGATAAAAATAATTGATGCCTATAAATCAAGAAGGCTTTTTTGGACATAGGATAAAATTGTATGTCTTAGGGATTACCTATTTCATTGTATATGCATAGTAATCTTTACCTGGGATGGGAGGTATGCTGACTAGAAGCAAGCAGAAGTATAGAAAACATTGGTCACAGACATCAGAAGTAGAGCTAAATTTTCTTTTTTAAATGAAAGAAAAGAAGGCTCAAATCTGGAAAAAGAGAAATTTTATTAAACAAATGAAAACCTATATGTAATAAGAATGTTAAGGTAATCCAGCAAGGTTACTATTATTAAAAAAAAAAAAAAAAACTTCTTCCATAAAATTTCCTTTAGTGAGGAAGGGCTGAAAGCCCAACTACCTGAGGCTTCCTGGGCCTACCCAGGAGGCTTCTTTGGGAGCCACAGCAATTAAACCAGAGCAAATCCTGGAAAAGAAAAAAGAATCCAAAAGGAAAATAAAAGATACCACGTCCCTAGATCTGAAAGTTAAAGAAATATTTAAACAACAGAGAAAAATGATTAAAAAAAAAAAAAACCCAACACTTCCTTTTGAGGAAAATCATGCCTCAAAAGTAGACAAGCTGATATCATTCACAAAGATTTGGCTGTGAGGGAATATATGTATAGAAGAATTTTCAGATTTCTTTAGAAGCCAGCCACGACAAATATCCTATATGTCTCATTCACATATTTCTTCCAGTTGATTCAGGAATTCCACCACTGTTGATGATACAGATCAAAAAAGGCAATCCTGTTGAACAATGTAAGGGTATAAAGTAGGCTATACCCAAATTTTTCAATCATTTTTTACCCCTTACTTTCTGCAGGATTTAGCAACCCCACTCTTATTAATCATCAATGTTCCATTTCAACAGAATAAATCTTCTATTGGTAAATTAATTACTTGTAAAAATTTGAATGTAAACTATCCTCTAGTGTTTCAATTCTCAAAATATTGATATTATAAAAATTGAAAGGTAGTTTTACTAAGCTTTCAACTTAATCCACTTACTTAATACTTCTCTAGTAAAAATAATGTAAGTTTCTTAAGAACATGGCTTTTAAATAAAATAAATTAAAATCCCCCAAAATACCCTCTATAGTATAATGCAATTATGCTTTAATAATAATCTCTCTGACAATAGGCAAGATACTATCCTCTTCACTAATTTCTTTATGTATATATACTAAGATGATTGCTGTGATAATTTTAAAAGATTTAGAGATAAAAGCCCATATCCAGCTTCCACAACATAATAGGAAGTTGTTCCTTTGCACCCTAACACATTACATGTTATACACTTTTAAATTCCCTAATTCAACTATATATAAAATAATTATTAATATTTACCAACATACCATGTAATATATAAAATCCCATGAACCAAGATTATGATTTCATTTGCTTATTTGTAATGCTAACATGTGTCTTGTTATTTGGCAAAATGAACAAAAAAAAACATCATTCAGGCTGTCAGACTAAAACCAAATAGACTTAAATATATCTATGTTGATTTCTCTACTTTGCTAACTTAATTTCCCCAAATTACAATTTACTCTAATGAAAATATATGTAAGATATTGTTTATATTTCAATATATCACATAAATTTTCAATGAATATCCTTTGCTAGTTTTCTTTCAAGAACTCACCTCTTGAGTACTGTCATTCATCCTGAAAAGCAGTTCTTCTTTCCCTGAGGGTACTGTAGATAACTCCCATATCAATCTATCTGTGACCATAAAACACATGACAATGTTTGGCCGATCAGTGGATCTAGAATTAGTTCCAAATAACTATACTTTCCAAATCACCACTAAGACTTCCCACCATCTCAGTCTTTCAGATAAGTGTGAGGTATAGAAGTATCCAGAGTGAATGCCTAGAATATAAAGATATTAAATAAAACAACAATGTTTATTGTGTAAAGATAGCTGAACATTCTCATCTGCTGGGAATATGTGTTTAAAGGAAAACAAAGAAGATACGTTTGCATGAAAAAGTAAAACCTGGCTTAATTAGTGTAAATTAACCTGGTCAAGTTCATTATTTGGTGACACAAGCAAATTTAAAAATACTGAGTTTATTTATTAAATCTGTCCCTTCTCAGTCAATTTTGATGAAGGAACCAGAAATTACTTTACTTGAAAATTTAGGATAACATTAATGGCCCTGACCATTAAGATTTTACCCAGCAAGGAAAATGCTGAATTTAACTTTCTGAAAATGCCAATGCTAGTCCTTTCTTGCAAGTAATAGCAAAACTCTTTTGCCATTCAGTCATTCAGCATATCCTTATGATTGCTTCTTCTCTAATTAAAAGCATGATACAATTATCCCAGGAAATTGACACCTTCCATAAATTCCTACAAGCAATGAGAGGTATACTTGCCAGAGAAAAGATAAAAAGAAAACAGTTAGAGTACTAGATAAAAATTGAAGACAAAATCCAACCTGTGCAGAAATTTGAGTTGTCAGAAATCACATGAGTCATTCTTTAGATTTGTTTATTAGAATATTTGGAACAAATTCAAATGGAATAAACTCTCCAAGACAGTTTTCTTCCCTACAATAATCCCTAGAGATTAAAGACTTAGGTCTTGCCAAGAAAATTAGCAGAAAACAAAGTGTTATTTAAAAAATCACCTGTGATGCGAAAAGAAAATCTTAAAATAAAGTGGATCATTATTTGTAATCATCATATAAGGAAATCTTTAGGTAATGAAAATAATATTTCATCCAAATGAAGTAAGAAACAACCTGAGGTTCCCTTATCCAACCACATCACAATATGACAACCTTATACTAGCTGTTAGAGGCACAGAGACAGAGAGCAAAAGAACTGGGAATAATACTGAAATTGACATGTCGTTTCAGTTTCCTAGGTCACTTAAAGCAATACCATGAAATGGGCTTAGTTGAAACAATGTGAATTTATTTGCTTATGATTAAAGTCTGGGGGAAAAGTCCAAATAAAGACATCATCAAAGTGATGCTTTCTTCCTGAAGACCAGCTACTGTAGATCCCTGATTCCTCAGCCACATGGCATGGTACGTCACAGTGTTTGCTGATCTCTCCCTTCTCTTCTAGGTTTTGTTGCTTTCCACTTCTTACTTCCATGTCTTTATCTGTCTCTCTCCCTCTCTCTCTCTCTCTGTCCCTCAGCTCTAGCTCTACCTCTATCTCTATCTCTGTCTACATATGTCTCTATCTATCATCTATCTCTTTCTCTATATTCAATCCATTTATAAAGGACTCCAGTAAGAGGATTAAGACCCATTTTGAATGAGGTTTTTCACACCTTAACTGGAGTAGCCTCATAAATAGGTCTTACTTACAATGGGTTTTCATCCACAAGAATGGATTAAATTTAAGAACATGTGCTAATACTTGAAAAGACAAGTAATAGTAGCTCTGTAGTTCTGAGTTGAGATGCATGTTGTTCATCAAAGCCTTCATCTGGATAAGCTGGAGCCATAAAGATCTTCTATTTTGAAACACACTTTACAATTGTTTTCATGAGTAGCCACAACATGATGATTTATATTTTGATCTGAGGATGTGTCTTAATTTAATCAATTTATTCTCAGTTGGATAAAAACTCAACTTGGCTAGAACTTCAAACTGGTTCCTCAACTTTGTATATTTCTTCACTAAATACACATATCAGGTTGAATATATCTTTGTGCCTACCTAACCTGGGAATTCAAATCACTTGTCTTCTTTATGGTCATATAGCAAACAGTCCAACTTTTATTTCAGGATTTCAATTACTTCCACACTCTTTTGCCTGATTCGCTTGTATATGTTTCTTGTGCTGAGATAGTATTTTTATTAATTAATAAGCTAGATAGATGATAGATAGGTAGATAGATAGATAGACATAGGGAGATCACAAAATTAAAGAAAGTATCTATAGAAGTTATTATCACCATTCGTACAAATGGCTACAAGGCCAAAGTTAGGGTTTTTGAATTATTTTCTCTACTATTTTTCTAACTTCTCTTCTCCTTAATTTCAGTCCAGTGTGAATTAAGTAATTATTTCTACAATAAAAGAATTGCTACTTTTCCAACAGGGGACTTTCTCTACATCAAATATCTAATGACTTTCACTGTTATTTCACAACATGGATTACCATAAGCCCGTTCGACCATCTTAATCTTCACATATATTGAGTTTAATATGGGATCTTCTGGGTCATTGGGGCAATAGATAAAAAAGACACAAAAATGTCCATCTGTACTAGCTTAAGATCTTTATCATGTGAAGGGTACCACTAAAAGATGGAAGTTTTTACCTGATTTAATAAATGCATTAAATCCAGCAGACCTAAATGTAATATGCATTAATCAGAAAATTTAAGGAGTATATCTAAACACTGTGCCTTTTGTATTGATCAGTGTCAAAATATGTCAGAAAAGTTTCCTTGATTTGAAGAACTATGCCAAAAAGTCCCTGAATTCAAAATCTTCAGAAACTTAAATGAAGAGGTAATTCATTCTCATGAAATTTCTTTCAAATAATGCATTTGATACTTCATTTTCATGCAATTCAGATTTCACCAACATCATGTTATCAGTGTGTGGAACCAACCATCATCATTTAGGATAGCTGATACGGTCAAGGTTTCTGTGGACTAAATTATGACTCAGCTCTAGAAAACAAACATAAACATAAAGCATATGTCTCCATCTTGCTTTCAGATGAATGCAAAGAATTCCTGATGCTTTCTTCTTATCTGAATAAGGCATAAGTATTTATTTGATCAGATAATGCCTTTAACCACCACAAAACTGAAATTATATGCTCCAATAAGAATACATTGAAAATTGCATCTCATGTATATATTGGTTCAAAATGTACAAAAATCCATAGAAATTTTCACTCACAAACATCTATTGCTAAACTAGAAAAATAATTGTAAATATTATATTTTTCTCCTGGAAAACCAAGATTGGCTTATTTTGCACCAAATCTCCCAATAATAACAACAAGAAGACTAGAAAAAAGAAAACATAAAATGCATGTGCTTAAAAGCATTAGAGAAATAACAAGTAATCAAAGATCTCTGGGGCTGATATTTTGTAGATAAGGGAAGCCAGAGAGCTAAGTCTTACATTTGTGGTCTTTTTTCTTTAAAGCCATATGCTAATTCCACATACCACAAATGAATGCTTGAAAATCTAAATAGAACTTTCTATGAACCCTTTACTCTTGGGAACAACAAACCAGAATTCATTTTCTATCAGTGAGGAGAAGTCTTTTTAAAAACCCAGGTTTTGTTTTATGACCATGTAAGGCTTTACTTGAAGTAAGAGTAAATAGAAAATAAGTAGTGCTCAAGAGATTTCAAACACAGCTGGAATAATCTAATTCCTTGATTGAATTAAAGTATCTGGGATATTTATTTACTCAAGACTAGCTGCCAGCAAGAAACAAAATTAAAATCATAAAGAGGAAGGAATCATGAAAAATATTGAATTAGGTCTACAAATTTTAAAATGTAAAATTTTGCAAGTAAACAAAACTATCAAAGCTTAGGAGAAGATAAATTTTGATTAAAATTGAAGAGCAATAGAATCATATGCATAGATGATACAAATAATGAAAAAAAAAAAAAACCTATTTAAAACAAGTGTATTGTGTTCCAATAATTAAAACACAAAATGGCTAACAACTTTACTGAAAGAAATTTGAAAATGAAAATATATAATGGCTGAAATTAAAAAGTAAATTTTTGAATTTTATAGCACATGGACACAGTTGAAGTGAAATTTAGTAAATTGGAATAAAGTTTAAAAGAAAATATGCAAACCTAAACAGAGAAAAATAAAAGGATGGACAATATAGAATGTAGCATAAAATGAGTTAAAGGGCACAGTGCAAAGCTCTAATATAAAATTAGTTTACTTACAATTCCATAAAGAGAAGATAAAGATAGGCAAAATATTTGAAGAGATAATGGAAGAAATATTTTTTCAAATGTTGAATAAAATCAAGCTGTAATTTCATGGAGTGTTTTAAATCTTGTGAAACATAAAATTAACAAAGCATAAATTTTCAAAAAGTATACATTAAAAAGATATTGCATAATAAACTAAAAAAAGTACAAATATTAGATTTTAAGAACATATTACATAAAAGAAATAACAATAAAACTAGATAAGCAATGAAAACAGAAGATAAAAGAATGATGTATTCACAGTGCAAAATGAATATAAATTCAAGTTTATTAATATATCAGGGAAGCATCTTTCAGAATTGAAGGCAAAATATAAAGGTTTTTTTTCTGACCAAAAAAAAAAAAAAATGTGACAGCATTTGTGACCAACAGACTTATAGTATAGTGATCTCTAGATGGTGATTTTTAGGAAAAAGAAAAATTCATTCAATTCGACACAAGGAAATACAAGAAAGAATCAAGAAAAATGGGAAGAGGAAATATATGCATAAACCTAATTGAACATTATTTATATACAATAATAATAAATACAAAACTAATAGGAGATGTTAGATTTAAATACATATACATTATAAATTTTATTTTTAATATAAATGAGTTTATTATTCCTATTTTAGAAGAAACTCAGTGGTATGAGTTTTACAAGAGAAGCATCTTAAATAACAGTATAAAAAGTGAGAATAAAATAATGGAAAATAGAAAGTATAAATTCTAAGCAAAAGAAGGATATTATCACTCTCCAATAATATAATATATGAAAGTAAACATCAATGTTTAGTAGCTCTGTTTCACTATCTGTATAACAGTTATAACAATGCTACCATCCACATACAAAAAGGTTTTGATATGGGGTGAGGAAAGTGGGAGGAAATTGAGTATATGAGAGTCTCTAGTATTCTGTGTATGACTTTGCTGTGACCTAAAACTTCTTTGAAAATTAAGTGAAAATTTGGGAGACACTGGGGAGTGAAAGGGAGAAGGTGCCATGGTACAGACTGGACACCTGATAATGCAGTGATAAAAAGAAATATGTTTAAATATTTTAAAAAAATTTTTGTTTTTTCCCATTTTTTTTGAAAATCCCAATTATTTAATTTAATTTTATTTTTAGTGTTTTTTTTTAAGTTTCCCTGTATTTTATCTCTTACACTCAAACTTATCATTATTATTTCATTTTCCTATTAATTGTATTTTGGCTATTATATAGGCTTCATCTTTAAGGAACGTTTGGATCACAGAAGGGTTACAATGGGGTGGGAAAGGATCATGGTGGGGGGTGTCAGGTATGGGAGTTTTATGGGAGGAAGTTCACCTGAATATATATAAAAGATATATAAAATTGTTCAAATGATCAAGGGGTGGGATAAGGACACAGTGGGTGGAGAATCACACAATAAATGACAGAATACTGAATTCCCAGCCTGGAGAGCTCTGCCACATTCTCCAAGGGAGCAGCAACAGTCCCCCAAGTGCAGTGGCAGTGTCTGGCAAAAGAGGATGGTCCACTAATGGGTTCTTGTTATTGATGACAAGCTCTATGAGTCTTTGCTCTTGTAATTGACACTTAACCTACTGTGATGGGGTGCCTAAGGGTTGCCACCTGAGAACCTCCTTGTTGCTCAAATGTGCCTGATCTCTAAGCCAAACTCAGCCTATGAATGCATTACCTTCCCCCCAGCATAGGATATAACTCCTGGGGATGAGCCTCCCTGGCAAAGAGGGATTAATACCAAGTGCCAACTGGCAATACAACTGGAAAAGGACCTTGAAAAAAAGGGGGAAAAGGTAAAGACAAATTAGTTCATATGGCTAAGAGACATCCCAGAGGAAATGCTTAGGCACACCTCAGTAGGATCTCATAGAATACCAAAGTGGATATCACCCCAAACAGAGGGCTCCTGAGGGCTCTGGAGACACCCAGGTCCTATATAAGGGAGGATAGCTCCAGACATTGATACCTTATCAGTGGGCTCTAGATTGGAATCTGTGCTCCTGAGAGTGACAGAGTTGGAGTCAAATAAGCCCTCCCTGCACGTGGTCCATCAGTCCTTTCTATTCAAACCTATATGTGATGCTGGAGTTTGTAGGTGTACTTCCAGAGACTGGAGTCTTTGGCCTGCCCATGTGCCTGCTGTGCCTGGAATCTTGGTGGAGCTGCAACTCCTACTCTGCAGCTCAATGGACTCACCCAAGACACCGGGGAGGAGATGATGATGGACAACGGCCATCCCAGGGAATGGAGAGTGTCTGCAGCTGCATGCAGGATAATTCCATCCATCTTATCCATGGGATATAAGCCCCCTTTCACTTGGAGGTCGAGTGGACATCATCATCCCAGAAGACTTATGATTGGGGGAAGAGCTATGGGCTAGAATGGACTTATTGGTATTCTGTTGTAGACATACTGTGATTCAAGCAATGGAAGAAATTACAATGTTGATGTGGAGCCAGTGGCCACTGGATGCTTTCTGGGCAGGGAGGGGAAAAAGCACTTGTAATACAGGGGCTTTTTCAGGACATGGGAATTATTCTGAGTGATATTACAATGACAGATATAGGCCATTTTACATCAGCATATAACATGCAGAACTGTGTGGGAGAGAGTGTGGTCTACAATGTGAACTATGGTCCATGCTTAATGGTAAAGACCCAGTCTGTGTATATCCATTGTGGGTGATGTGCCACACTAATGAAAGATGTTTATGTTGGAGGTTGTGGGAGGTGTGGGTGGTGGGGAACATGGGAATCCCTGTAATTTTTGTGTAACATTTATGTAATCTAAGCATCTTTTAAAACATAAAAAAAAAAAAAAATCAAGGCAAGAAGTATTTGCAGAGATAAAATGCTTAAAATGGTAAAAAAAAAAAAAAAAAAAAAAAAAAAAAAAAAAAA
>JAKSZT010054267.1:6191231-6293728 GCA_026826555.1 Tolypeutes matacus | reverse complement strand
AAAAAAAAAAAAAAAAAAAAAAAAAAAACAATGTGACAGAACTATATAACCATTGTGAATTGAATACATCTGAAAACATAGCCTCAAAATATTTTTTAAATCATTGACCTAATATGAGAAACAAATAAACATAATAATGGGAGGTTTTTGCACAACTCTCAGTAACTGCAAGAACATGCACATAAAATATTCATAATGTTATAGAAAATTTAAAGAACATCATTAGCAAACTTCACTCATTGAAATAAGAGAGCAATGCACCCAACAACTACATTCTTTTCAAGTACACATGGAACATTTTCCAAAACTGTTCATATTCTAGGCCTTAGAGAAATTCTTAACAAATGTCAAAGAATTACAATCATAAAGCATGTCTCAGAACAACAGGAATATTATCTGGAAAAATTTTTAAAGAATGAAAATTCCCAAATGTTTGAAAATTTAAAATGCATTTTTAAATAAATCATAGACAAAATAATAAAGATCAGAAAATATTTTGAGCTTAATGATAATGAAAGTACAATGTATCAAAGCTTGTGAAATCAGCCAAGACCTTGTGAAAGTCAGCCAAATCCTTACTTGGATGTATTAGAAAATAATAAAGTTTGAAAATCAATGTGCTAAATATCCATTCAAGGAGTTATTAAAATGACAGAAATATTAAATCAAAGTAATCAGTGGGAGGGAGGTAGTAAATTTAAGAACAAGTTTTATGAATTAATCTGCATGTTATGTATGATGGTTAATTCCATGTTTCACCTTGGCTGGGTTTTGATGTCCAGTTGTTTGATCAACAAGCACTGGGCTGATTGTTACCAGTAGGGTATTTTGTGTATTTAAATTATTAGTCACTTGATTGAATCTAGTCTGATTAGATCTCCAATCAGTAAAGAAGATTTCATTTAGTAATGAGAGAAGACTCATCCAATCAGTTGAAGGACTTAAAGGAATAACTCATATTTTCTGCAGTCAGAAAGAGTTTCTATCTCTAATTCAATCAGCCAGCTTCTGTTGGGGCATACATCAAAAACTTCATCGAAATCCCAACTTGCAGCCTGCTCTAGAGAATTCAGATTTTTCAAGCCCTATTGTCATCTGAATCAAATTCTATAATAAATATATCCTGTTGGTTCTGTTTCCCTGGAGAATTCTGGCTAATACAATATGCCAGCATCAGCCAAAAGTAGACAATTGCTAAACTACTGTTTCACTCAAAATTGACAGTCAATGATTAAGGTTAAGAAAAATCTTCCCAGTGGGCAATATTTTGAACAGTATATCAGGTTTTCCACTTCACGTGCAATTAGCATGAGTTATGGATCACCACTAACTCATGGAACATGTAAAATAAGCTTGATAAGCCATTAAATGGCTTGGACAGAAAAAGTGGATAAACTATGACAAAGCAGTCTGAAGGAGTGATATGTGGATGGCTTTCTCCAATTGAACACCAGATGCAAAAGTGATTGTTTTCCATGTAAGCAAAAAGAGAATTCACAGCATAGCAGTCTCCCAAAAATCTCATCAGAACGATTTGCCTTGTGGCTATCGGTCAGCTTTATTCACCAACCACAATTGTGGACCTATTTACCAAATGGCCACAACTGCAGAGATAAACACTACACATGGGCTCAATGAACACCATAATCTACCTTTCACCCAGCCTGATCAGCCTACTGTCTCTTCTGAATGTCCAAAATGCTTGAACACCTAATATAGCATCATTATCTTAGAAAACTACTCAATTACCTAGTGATAGCTTACTTCATTGAAAACCCTCAGTTTGTAGTTGACAGCACCTTGTTTCCTTATATACTGTGTATGTACTTGTCTTCTCTACCTGCAATCTCTTTTCCATTGCCCATCATATCCTGCTTATGATCATCTCTGATCAGGGGACACACTTTATGGCAAAAGAAAACAGCAAATGGTTCACCCCCCATAGAATTAATTGTATAACCCTAGTCCACATCACCTAGATACAATTGGCTAGATTTAATGTAATGGTACATATTGCTAGCCAAGTAGGGCTGATCAGTATAGCCAAACTACAAAGTCTTAACCAATCAGTCAAGTTTCTGGGAATAACCATTAAACACATGGAGTCATGACCATTAGAGATATTACACAAATAGTATTAAATAAATTACTATCTTCTATATTCTAGTTATTTAGAGATGGCACTGATTTATAATAGGGAATTGCCTATACAGTCCATTGGAAGCCCATAATTTCAATGCTCAGGTTATTTCTGAAGTGTTTTCTATAGGAACAAATGCAGAATGGAGATTCTTGCAAAAGACTAATACTGCCACCCAGTGATACATACTGGGATTGGGTATTCAATAATTCACTGATACCATGACCAGATGCAGACCATTTGAAACATAATTACTGGTATGTCATTGAACTTTCATAGGGAAACAACTCAGTGGAATCACAAGTGCCCTTTATGCCATGGAAGATATCAGAGGGTCTGTATTAGTCAGCCAAAGGGATGCTGATGCCAAATACCAGAAATCTGTTGGCTTTTATAAAGGGTATTTATTTGGGGTAGAAGCTTACAGTTACCAGGCTAAAAAGCATAAGTTACTTCCCTCACCAAAGTCTATTGCCATGTGTTGGAGCAAAATGACTGCCAACATCTGTAAGGGTTCAGGTTTCCTGGGTTCCTCTCTTCCCATGGTCTGCTTCTATCTGGGCTCAGCCCCTCTGTGTTCTCCACAAGGCCAGCTGTAGACTATCAGACAAACAGCTCATCTCTTTTCCTGAGGCCTTCTCTCCTTCCTTAAGACCACGCTCTTCTATGTGCTTACTTCCTGGGGATCCAACTAAAAAAACTCAGCATTAAGACTCCAACTCTGTCCCATGCCATGTCTTTTATCTGTGAGTCCCCACCCACCAAGGGGTAGGAAATCAAGGCCTTACTGACATGGCCCAATCAAAGCCCTAATCATAAATTATTCACACCCAGGTAGAGATCAGTTTACAAACATAAGACAATATCTATTTTTGGAATTCAGAAACAATGTCAAACTATTACAGGGCCATATACAAAATGATGAAGCAGCATAACAATACTCCTTAATAAAATGGAAATAGTATTACAGATTATCCATGGGACTTGACTCAAGAGAAGTATAGCATATCCATAAGCATAACATTCAGAACAAAATATAACTTCTGGCAGAATTTTCTGAAGCTGTTACTGAGTGTTATGAATCAATTATTCATTTCCTGATAAAGAAAAACAAGATAGCTGATTTCTCAATAGAAGTTCCCAAATTGAAGGATATGATTCAATATGGAAATCTACTGAATTTCACCCTCTGGATGGTAAAACCTTAGTCAAAGCAGGAAACGTTAAATCCACTCAACAACCAGATGTATGAGCAGCATAATTAGCAGGGCAAGGAACAGTTGATTCTCAACCTCTGAGCAATGTTTGTATATGTATTGATTCATGCATTGTAGCTCACAGCCTCATTATTTGGTTAGGCAAGGAAGCCTTACTGAATAGAGAGGCAATAAATACAGCAAAAAAGAATGATGTTATAGAAGGTTGTATAGGTATTCTAAGGGTAAATTAAAGTGGGTTATGTGGATCCCACCAAATAACCCAGGTATTTGCTCAATAAATGAATAGAATTCTTTTGGCCTAATATCTGGATATGGTTACTAGGATATATAAGATGAATGAAATTACAATGATGGGCAGAATACCATTTTCCAAGTCAACCAAAGCTATTAATGTAGAAGACCATGCTAAAGAGCAATAGCAGAAAGCTACTTGAAATAACTTTAAGTAGGAGTCCCCAAGGCCAAAGAACAACAGGGAGTATGTATTTAGATTAAAAAGAACCATTAGTCAAATTCCTGGTGGCTTCAAATGGATTTATCATGAAATAGACTTTAATTCCATTTTGGTCTCATTCCTTCACTTATCTAAACCACAAAAAAAGCATTATCATGCAACTGGAATAATATATTGTGTACTACTGTGTGCCTCTATATTATCTGTCTATTCCTTAAGGGCACTGTGTCGTAAAGTGTGTTCTATGGAAAGTACAGTTTATGCACAATAAAAAGAAATCTTAAAGGGTTGAGATTTAAAAGTCAGAAAAAAAGTTGACATGGAAGCTAGAGATGAAGAAAGGAATACCAGGAATGAACAGTTCTCGGAAGAGAAGTTTTGAAACCTGCACTGAAACTCCCCTCAAATACATAGCTGATTACTGAATTGCATATGGGCAGGGTGAGACTACAAGTAGCTCAGGAAAAAATGCTGAGAAGCTGAAAGAGGTGAGCAGAAATTTCAGCAGCTTCTTAGTGTAGATGTACAGAAAAAGTATGAAGTTCAAATTTTGCCAGGTTGGAGTGACTTATTAAAGTCATTTATTAAATGTTTCAGAATTTCCACTGAAACACAAGAAAGTCACATGCCTCAAGATTAATGTCTGCATCTAAGAATTAAGTACTGTGTTATAAAGACTTATATCAAATCTAAAATAAACTTACCCTAAGAGAGCTAAAGTTCAAACCTCTTAGGGACAAAGGATATCTACCAATAACTTAACTGCCTGCCAGAACAAAACTCAATATACTAAGAAGAAGACAACATAATACACAGTTTCTAAAATGTAAGATCCCAAATATCCAGTGTAAAGTCTCTTAAAAATTCATTACACATACAAATAAAGTAGAAAAATATAATCGAGGGAAAGAAAATGTCAACAGAATCAAACTGAGAGATGACATTGATATTAGAATTAATAGATGAGTTCTTAAACATAACTATGAAAATTATGTTTAAAAATCTAGAGGCAAAAGATAAATATAATAAATGAAAAGATTAAGATTATTGGAAACTCTCAAGAACAACCAAATGTAAATTCTTTAACTAAAAAACCACATTCAGAAACCAAAATTTCATTGGATATAAATAGCAGGAGAGTGAACATTATAAAAGAAATGATCAAAGAACTTGAGGGCCAGTTAATAGAAAGTCTTCTGAATAAAGTAGAGAGAAAAATATTTTAAATAAACAAACTCTCAATGATTCTGAAGACCTGAAAGAACAAACTCCACAGGCAGGCTGAAACCTGAAATAAAATGCATTTGTGGAGTCCCAGAAGGAGAGGAAAGAGATATAGGAGCAGAAAATATATTGGAAGTGAGATTGGCCCACAATTTTTCAATACTTCATCAAAATTTTAAGTTCATTGTTCCAAAAACCTCAACAAACACCAAGGAGGATATATACAAAGAAATCACACCTAGACAATTTGATAGCATTCAAAGATAAGAAGAGAACTTTAAAACTAGGCCAGGGGTGGTAAAAACACATTACTTGCAAAGAAACATTGATACAGAAATGGAATGGCATCTTTATTATGCTGAAACAAAAAAATAATTATCAACCTAGAAACAGCAAAAGTCATTCCTTCACAATGAAGACAAAATAAGGCTTTCATAGAAAAATTATGGCTGAAAGAAGTCATATGCAAAAGAGCTAGAAAAATGCAAAAGGAAATTCTTTAGGTTGAAGGAAAACAATATCATTCTGACATTAGGATTTAAATGAAAAATGAAGAAAATGGAAAGGTAAATAGAAGCTATTTTTCTTTCCTAAATATATATTTTTTAATTACTGTTTAAAGCAAAATTAATAACATTATATTCAGGGGTTATAGCATATGTAGCAGTACAATATATGTAAAATTTTTTAATAAAGTAAAATGAAGAATAATTGTAATTATAATTTCAATATATTTTTAATTTATATATACCAGTGATTTAATATTAATTTTAAAATATTGTTATTTTAAGGATGTATAATGTAGTGTGAAGGTTATTTTAATGTGTCAGCTTGACTAGTTTATTGTGTCAAGTCAAATAGTCAAATTCACCATCATGATTGGTGATTTTTGTGGTCCTCTCTGTAACTGATAAAATAAATAGATGAAATAATTATAGAATATATTTGAAGAAACTCTCATCCAAGATGACCTAATTAATATTTACAGAATGCTACACCCATTAAACACAGAATTTACATTCGTTTCAATTGCACATTGAACAGTTACAATAGATCATATGGTAGGCTATGATACAAGACCTAATTAATTTCAAATAATAGATTATGTCCTCTTACTACAATAGAATTAAATTACAAATCAATGAAAATGTGATACCATGATAGGCAAGTTTAGATGACTTTGAGTAATGCCCAACTCCTGCTATTCATGCCTTTTGTTATCCCCTGTCCTTGAGAGTGGGTTGAACCTACTTACTTGTTACTAATAAATAGAATATGGATAAAATGTTGGGATGTCAATTCTGTGATTAAGTTATAAAAGACTATTATTTCTGTTGCATTATCTTTTCACTCTTTGGCTGTCCTTCTATGTTTTCTGTGATGAAGCAAATTGGGAAAGCCCACATAGCAAAGAACCAAAGGTGGCTTTCAGCCAACCATCAGTGAGGACAGGAGTCCCTTGGTCTAACAACCCAAAGAAAACTAAATCCTGCCATTGACCATGTCAGTTAGCTTCAAAGTGCAATCTTACTCAGTCATTTCTTCAAATAAGAATGGAGCAGAAAACATATTTGAAGAAATATTAGATTCTGAGCTGATGCCTTAATTACAGTTCCTCAAGAAGGAGAACCCACTAAACTATGCCCAGTTTTTGGACCTAAAGAACCTGGAGAAAATAAATTGTACTTCTTCAAGTCACTAAGTTTTGGGGTAATTTTTTGTGCAGAAATGGATATTATATATCTACAAAATCTTCCAAACATTTGAAAACTTAGCAATAAATATTTAAGGAGCCATTAAACACAGAAGAAATCATAAGATAAATAAGCAAATATTTAGAACTAAACACTAACTAAAATATATCTAAATATATGGATATAACCAAAGCAGTGTTACAGGTAAATTTATAGCTTAGATCCTTATATTAAAAATAAATTTTTAAACAACTACTTAAGATTTTATATTAAAATTAGAATTAGATGAGAAATTTAATCAAAGTAAGAATAAAGTTTATAATAAAGTCAAGATCAAAGATCAATAAAATAAAAACATGAAATAAAGTAAAAAAGCCAAGTTATGTATTTCATATTTGAAAAGTTATTTATTGGGTAATAAAATTGGCTAGCCTCTAGAAAATATGATCCAGAGTAAAATCCAAATAACTAATAGCATGAATATGAGTAGATGAATCTCATTACATTTCCTTCAGACATTAACAGTATGCTATTTTTGAGATGTAGAAAATTGTATTGTCCAAACATGGATGCAACAATATCTTCCATCAGATATTCTATTCTGTAATATGACTTAGTTACTCCCCCATCAATCATTGTATCTATTTCTCCACTTCCTCAAAGACAGCCAGATCTGTGACTAATTTTATCAATAGAAGATTGTGGATGTGTCACTGTGACAGTTCTGAACATAGCTCTTATCTTGCATGATAGTTTCTATTTTCTAACACTAGTAGGCCTGCACATTACGTTCGAAGTCTATCCTGCTGGAGAAATCTTGTGAAGACATTTTGCATCTACATGGAAAGAGAGAGGGACACAGAGGATCCCTTCCAGGTATCACTTCTGAGACTCCATGAATGGGAATTAGGCTGTCTTGGATCCTTCAGAAAAGCCCTGTAAAATCAGTTGAAAAACACAAATTGACTGCCATCCAAGCCACATGAAGCAGAAGAAACACCTAGCCAGGCCCTGTCTGAATTTCTATTTCACAAACTCTTGAGAAAAAATAAAACGGTTGTTGTAAAGTTACAAAAATTTGGAGTCATATATCATTGTGATTGTTTGGCTCATGCACCAACCTGGCCAGGTCACGGTGTACAGTTGTTTGGCAAAACAAGCAAAAGCCTGATTATTACTGTGAAGATATTTAGTGGACTTAAATCATTAGTTAGCTGATTGTATCTATGGCTGATTACATCTAGAATCAACTGAGGATATTGCCTTTAGCAATGAGAGATGTCTCATCTAATCAGTTGAAGGCCTTAAAGGAGAAGTGATGATTTCAGAAAGTCAGAAAAGGAAATTCCCATCTCCTCTTAGGCTAGCCATTTTTCCTGAAGAATCCTTGAAAACCTTCATCAGACTTCCCAGCTTACAGCCTGACCTACAGGGTGTGGACAGGTACAGGCCCACCATCAATGTGAAGCAATTTTATAAATTCTCATTATATTTACAGATCTCTCCTGTTGGTTTTGAGAGAACCCTGACTAATACAATCATGTAGCAAAAGATACACTGAACAATAATTGGAAATTCAAAATGAGGTGCATCCATAAGAAAAATCTAAAGCAAGTGGCACTGACTTTGGTGCTAGGAGGTAGATGGAAGCTTGAAGGACTTCATCTTAGTTTCCCAGGTTGCTAAGATATGTACCATACCATGGGTTGGTTTAAACAATGGAAATTTATTGGCTTTCAACTTTAAAGCTAGAAGTCCGAAAGCAAGGCATCTGAAAGTTGATGCTTCCACCCTGAAGACTGCTCTGTTCCTGGCTACCAACAATTCTTGGGTACCTTAGCTTTCTTGTCACATGATAATCCCTTTCCTTTCTCTTCTGGGTTATATTGACTTCCAGTTTCTACTTGGCCACAGTATATTCTTTTTATAAAGCCTACAGTGATAGGATTAAGGCCCAACCTCATAAAGTTGGGTCAGACCATAACTAAAAACAACATCTTCAAAAGATTCTATTGACAAAGGTTCACAGCCATGTGAATTAATTAAAATTAAGAATGCTTTATTTTTCTGTGGTACATAATTCAATCTAACACAGCGTGTGCTTTGGACCCCAAAAAGATGTGTTCTTACCATTTGCAAAATACCTTCATTCCATCACAACAGCCCAAAAGCCTTAACCCATTTCAATAATATCGTTAAGAACAAAGTCTCATCAAAATCAGTTATGAATGTGGTTTATGCTGGGCAAATACAATGGTAGGAAAAAACATAGAATACACATTTTGTGGCAGTTTGATATTATTTATGTATTTCAAAAATAGAGATTATGTTTCTAAAATGGTCTTTTCTCTTGGCATGAAACCCTTTGATTATATTAAATTCAGCTGAGATGTCTTTGGTTAAATTATGTTATGATTAGGGCTTTGATTTGACCATGTCATTATGGTGTAACTCAGGTTAATCTCAGTCCCCTTAGTGGGTTATATAAATGGACACTCACTCAAGAAGACACACAGAAGAAGGCACAGAGGACAGAAAAGAAAGCTCCATAGACAAGGCAGAGGAAATAATTTTGATTCTGGGGCCCTTGAGAGAGATGAGTCATTTACCTGATAGTTACAGATGACCTTTTGAAGAGAATAGAGCAGCTGAGCTTTGTAAGAAATCTATTGGCTTTTTAAAGGGGTATTTCTTTGGTGTAGAAGCTTACAGTTACAAGGCCCTAAAGGCTCTAACTCAAGGTATCTTAAGAGGTATTTTCTTACCAACGATAATTGCTTATCTCTGTGAGGGTTCAGCCTTCCTTCTTCCTCTTAAGGCTCCATGGTCCAGGTTTCTTCCAATCTCAGCTGCAGGCTGTCATAGGACTCATTTCTTACAAGGGTTTTAGAATATTGTAATGTCTTTTTGGAATTCAGAGGAATGTGAATGTTTGACAGTTTGAGATTATGAATTCCAAAAATAGAGATAATGTTTGTAAACCGGTCTGTTCCTCTGAGTATGATAACCTTTGATTGTATTAGATTCATCTGAAATGTCTTTGATTAATTTAATTAAGATTAGGGCTTTGATTCAATGATGTCAGTAGAGTATAAATCAGACTAAGTCCCCACACCCTTGGGGGGCTATACAAATAGACACTCACTCAAGAAGACACACAGAAGAAGACAGAGAGGAAAGAAGAGAGAGCTCCATAGACAAGGCAGAGGAGAGAACTTTGTTCCTGGGGCCCTGGAGAGAGCTGAGCCATTCCCCTGAAAGTTTACAGATAACCTTGTGAAGAGAACACAGCAGCTGAGCCTGGAAAGAACAAGTCCTATACCAGCCTAAAGCTGAGATTAAAAGAAGCTGGGACCATGGAGCCTTAGGAAGAAGAGGGAAGGCTGAACCCTAGCAGAGTTCGGTAACCATCTTTGGTAAGAATGTACCTCTTATGCTACCTTGAATTGGCCTCTTTAGGGTCCTGTAACTGTAAGCTTCTGCCCCAAATATATACCCTTTATAAAAGCCAACAGATTTCTGGTCCTTTGCATTATTACCTCTTTGGCTGACTAATACACATATCCATTCTAGATGGAATAATTTTCAAGAAAAATAGTGGTCATAGATCCCAAACAAGTCTGAAACACTGTAGGGTAAGCACCATTAGATCTCAAGGTCTGAGAGTAATTTGTGGAGTCATACTTTGTTCTCTAGACCTGCTGGAGCAGCAGTGCCACCCTTAGAAATGCTTGTACAGCATTCAGACTTTTCACAAATGCTAGATTATAGGGCCATCTCTGAGCACCAGAATGGTATTCAACCTGTCCAAGAATGCTAGGACACAAGGCATAGCATTAGGGTGGTGGCACTCTCCCCAAACACCAAGGTGAAGGCTTGTGCTCTCCATATACCAGGGCAGATAGATAATCTGCCCCATTTAAGGGCAGGGGTTACTTGCTTTCACCAGACACATGGGTGGGTCTTTTCTCTTGGTCCAAGGAGATCTCTTTGCTCCAGAATTTCGCTTCCATGGTTCTGCCCTTGAAGTCATATTACTCTCAATCCATCCTTTCTCTGTCTCTTTCAGTCCAGAATGGCAGTGCTTCTTCTCATATAAATTTTGCAAAATACTTGTCAGATTTTCATGGAGTTCAAAGGGGTCCAAACATTCACACAAAAGGACTTTCTACAGATTCTCCCTGAATAACTACTGTGGTGGTATGTATCTCTATGTACCCCAGAAAAACATGTTCTTAAATTTAATGCATTCCTATGGGTGTGATCCCATTGTAAGAAGGACATTTTGATGAAATTACTTATATTAAAATGTGGCCCAGTGCAATCAGTATTGGTTTTAATCCTTTTACTGTATTTCTTTATGAGCAGAATGAGACTCAGATAGAGAAGAGAAAGCCACAGGAAGCAAGAGTCTGGACATTGATGGAACTTGAAAGAGAAGGGAGAGATTAGGTGATGCCATGTGCCAGCTATGTGATGTAGTAGCCAAGAATCACGAGAAGACAGCCCCAGGACACCACATTCTTTAGGAAGAAAACATCCCTGATGACATCTTATGTGGATATTTTTCCACCCTCAAGCCTTGAGCAAATTAATTCCCATTGTTTAACCTGAACAATTTCATTGTATTTGCTTGAATGGCCTAGGTAACTAAAACAAATTTAGATACCATGAGAGTGGTGTGCTGCTATTGCAAATGCAAATACTATGAAAACAGCTTTGGGATGGCATAATGAGTAGAAGATGGAAGAATTTTGAGGTGCTTGATAGAAGATAGAAGTTTAAGAGGATTGCACTAGAGGAAGAACCATTGCCTTCTGTTTGCCACCAGTTAGGAGACAAGTGTCTATTTTGGTATTGCTGGGCCCCCATTGTTGCCTGGGTATGTTAAAGAGATAACAGGTCTCTAATTCACAGATTTTTTAAAGAATGGGGAACCACCATTGAGGAACTGAACAAAGAACTGCACCCAAGTAACCTAAACCATACCTGTTCTGGATTTAGCAGTTGAGATCTTGACACTCAAGATGATGCCATAATGAGGAGGAGATCTTGTGGAGGGGGTGAGTGTATTTTGTGTGTATGAGGCATGTGTATTTTTGTTGCTAGAGGGTAAGCTGTGACAGATGGTATTTTCTAAAGTTGGATATAACAGTATCTCCACTCATGTTATTTTCCATGCCACTCTACCACTCCTCAATCAAGATATGCAATTCATTTCTCCATCTTTTGAATCTGTGCAAGCCTATGGTTACTTTATTTTTATAGAATATGAAAATGTGATGCTGTGAGTTCTAGGAGTGTCTCATTAACCAGACTGGCAGTGTTTGCCTCTTCCATCTCAGTCCTGACCTGCCATTTTAGAAATCTGACAAACTTGCTGGAAAGACCTCACCTATAAGCCCTACATCTTCATGGAGAGGAAGAGGGAACTTACAGAACCCAGCCTTCTAACCATCTCTGACAAGGCATTAACTATTCATATAAGTAAACTTTTCTTGGACCTTCCATAAAACCCCAGCCTCTGGTATTAGCTGAATACCAGAGAGAGACCTTAGGTCATGCCACAAGGAGCAGAACTGTTCAGTCAAATTCTGTTTAAATTGCTAACTCAAAGAAATCTTGACATCTAATAAAATACCCTTGTTTCTGCCACTAAGTTTTAGGACTGTTTGTTATACATGAATATATAGCTGAACAAGATAAATGAGTAAGAAGTTTCTAAAATTATGTTAAAATGAAAGATTCCTATAACTACTAAATCAATCTGAAAAGAAGGTGGTAGGGTCACATCACAAGATTTTAAGTTTTACTGTACAGCTACATCAAATGAATTTGTGGTACTAATGTAAATAGAATACAGAGTCTACAAATTGATCCATGCCTATATGTTAATCTATTTTCAATAATTTCCAATGTAATTAAATAGAGAAAGAAAAGACTACTAAAGAACAGTGCTGGAAAGACTGGATATCTATATTTTTTAAAAAGTGACTTACAATTCTAACATCACATAATATACAAGAAATAATTAAAAAATAATCATAGGTGGAGTGGGTGGAGCTCAGTAGTTGAATGCCTGCTTTGCATCTATGAGATCCCGGGTTCAATCCCCAGTGCCTCCTTAAAAAAAAAAGCAAACAATGAACAATCATGGACCTTAAGTAATAATGCTACAAAGCTTCCAGAAGAAAACATAGAAAAATCTTGTGAACTTAAGTTTACAAATATTTCCTAGAAAACAAAAATTAAAAATTGAGAAATTGCACTTCATCGAAATAAACACTTTTGACTTATCAAAACTAACTGTTAATGCTATGAAAAGGCAAGCTATAGACTGGGGAATATTTGCAATTTGTACATAAAAAAAGACTTGTATTCAGAACACATAAAGAATTCTTACAAATCAAAAAAGCCATTTTTTTTTTTTGTTTTGAGTGATCTGAAAACTTAAACTGGCAAACCAAGAATAACCAAGCAACACATAGACATGAAGCTCTTAATATGTTTATTTTTTGGGAAATGCAAATTAAAACCATGATGTGATATATATCAAAACACTAGCATAGATAAAATTAAAGTCATATATTCCAAATGTTATTGAGGATGTGAAGCAACTAAAACTCTCATATGTCCTTGGTGGGAGTGTAAATTTTTGTAATTATGTGTAAGGTCAGATAAACACGAATGTGTGGCTGGATATAGGCTTATAAGTGATCAGATACAGACCCATGTGTGCTATAATGATGATTGCAATCTGTACTGAGACTATAAATCAAGCCTTTCTAACACATCTCATTCCAGAAGGGGAAACTAGGCATTGCAACATGCCATTTTCCTCAAAATCAATATGTACAGTAGTAAAAGTCAAAATAAGATTTTATGGGAAGATCTTAAGCTTAAAAAATGACCTAAAATTTATCAGAAAGAATCAACATTTAAGAAATGCAAAAAAAATATTGAAAATGATTTATTAAGAGAGATGATTTATTCCTAACAGGTATAAATACACATTAAACATCTTAATGACTTAATGATATATGAGTGATAGAGAAATTAAACCCCCCTAAAATTTAAAATGATTGAATCTTCCAGATATGTAAAACATGACACATTAAAAATTACTGAACATAATTAATAATTAGTAATTTATGTTAGCTGAATATTTTATCTACTTGGGGAAAATAGACAAATATTTCCTCAACAGAAATAAAAATAAATTCTAAATGAGTTGAAAAATAATATTTTTGAAAAGTTATTAGAAAAATGAAGAGGTCAAAATGTATAAAATCAATAAGGGAAGTGGAACTTTCCAAGTGTGCTATGATAGAAGAAATAAAAATATAAAAGAATGTTAAAATATAACATCTCTGTATAAAATACACATGATCACAAAATAAATAACATAAAGTAAATGTTTATAACAAATATCAAAGTAAATTGGTATATATCTTTAATATAGAAAGAGTTCATAAAAAGTCATCAGTAAAAATTCTGACTCCAACATAACACGAAAGGATACAAGTAATTGACAAAGTGTATGGAGTGGATTCTATATTCCATTGTGTAAGGAACAGAGGGCACAGAGACTATTAAATCATTTTCCCTGCCTTTAGGGAACTTATAGACAAAAGAACACTAGATATGACTATATACATTTGAAAATTAATTAAATATCCAAAAGTGGAGGAATAAGTTAACTTTGTTATAAACATACTCTTGATATTATTTCATGAATAGTGTAATAATTAGGCATAAATTGAGATCATAAAAGCAATCGGTAGTTAATAATAATAGGGATAAAAATCAGGATACAAAGTTACTGATACAATATATTTTACAATGGAGAGTACTCATTCTTCTAGATCTAGTCCCTCATGAAACCAGACTAATAGGACAGGCAGGAATGATGAATTTGTTTTACCACATTTTTCCTACCATATTAGAGGAAGGTAATATTTTATTTGAAGCCTGATTTAAAGAGAGAAATTGCCACAAAGATTTTATGTTGTTTCTGTCAAATGAAACAATGTATTCTAGCCTTTTTATTACCAGGTAACCTGCATTACATTGATGAGGCAGGTGAGAATGGTAACAGCACGTATTTTCAGTATCTTTCTTGAGAATTATGTCATTCAAAATTATCTAATGTTAATTTCTGCCTTCTATATTGAAGCTTATATATTATGGGTTGTGATAATTTTACATATGAAAGACAGGGCCTCATGACCAGATAGATTCACAGGTGAAATCTACTAATCATTCTGGAAAAAGCTAATACCAATTCTATTTAAACTCTTCCGAAAAATAGAAGTGGAGAGGACATTACTTAACTCATTGTATGATGTCAACATCACCTTAATACTAAAGCAACATAAAGATACCACAAGAAAAGAAAACTACAGACCAATTTCTCTGATGAATTTAGATGCTAAAATCTTCAACAAAAGACTTGCTAATCAAATTCAACAACATGTCAAACAAATTATATACCAAAACCAAATAGGCTTTAGCCCTGGTATGCAAGGAAGGTCCAGCATAAGAATTCAATCAAGACAGGGCCTGGATCTCTATTAGAAGGTCACTAAGCACTATAAGTAAAAAGAATAAAGTGACATTGAAATTCAGCAGAGGAATTATCCGATATTTTAAACTATATGGAAAGATTAATAGATCATTTGTATTAAGACATAACACCAAACAAAACTGATCCACTTGAGGAAATAATATGATTTCCCAGGTGGAAAAAATATGTAAAATTTAGACATTTTATGGCATATCTGCCCAGTTCATTCAAATTCTTTCTGCATATTTAGCCTCTTTATGATTAATATAAATCTGAAGGCTCATTCTTCTTCAACCTTTGCCTTGTTTTACAATATGAAAAATACGATATGTTTAAAGTATCTTGCATATTCAAAAATAAAAATGTTAAAAGCTATGTTTGTGTGGCTTGGAGTCAAGAATATTTTGATGTCTTATTTCTTTCTCTATTTTCCAAAATCTGTAACTATTACTTCTGAAAAAAATGATTAACCTTATTTAAGAAAGGTACATGAGAACATCTTTGATTGACTAAAATAAATTTAAAGAATTAATTATAGCATAACTCATCACTTAGAACATAAATCTACAGAGCAATTTCATTTAAAAAATGAACATATATTTCCCTAAGAAATCTTGACAATATCAAAAATATATTTTGAACAAAATTGATCACTGGAAGTATTCACATATAATGAATGCTTTTCAACATGCACAATATCCTAAACCTGAAGAAAAAGTTACTAAAGTCTTGTAATCACACATGGATTTCTTGAAAGAGCAACTCTTCATTGGAAATAGGTGATGCATTTCTCTGCCACTTCATTTTTTTTTCTGGTGCAGAGCTTCTTCATGGCAATCTTCATCTCTGTATTTCTCAGGGTGTAGATTAAAGGGTTCAATATAGGGGTAATAATAGTGTAAAACACAGTCAAAGATTTATTCATGGGTAAGGTGAAAGGAGGTCTCACACACATATGCACACAACACACACACATAAGTAATTAGACACATGTGGGAAATGGGCAGATTATTAAATAAATGGGGTTCCTAAAACCCATTTTCCATCTAGAAGAAAATAAAATTATACATATAGGTAATACCACATGCAAAAATAAAAATGACTTAAGATTTAATAAAAAAATTAAGAATGTTTATTTCATATTTATTGTCAAGTTGAAAAAATGATGCCTTCCTACAATCTAGATGTGGAAGAATCTCTTAAATAATTTAAATTTCAAATAGATATGCTTGACAATTTCAAAATTTTCAAAGATTTTAGAAAAGCGTACCATAAACAAAGTAAAAAAAAAAACAAAGCACTTAGAAGAAAATATTTATATTTCAGAGGACAGTGTTAATATCTACAACAAATAAAGAGTTCTATCTAGTTGGCAAAAAAAAAAAAAAAAAGAAAAACAAAGCAAAAAAGGGACAAAGGATATAGATAAGCAATTAAAATAAGAGTATAACCAAATGGTCAACAAACAAATGCATCTGTAAATAGTAAAATGCAAAAGAAAAAAAATGTGTATATATATATAATCACATTTTCAGACTAACAAACTTAAAAAGCGGTAATAGCAATGACTGGCATAAATGTAGAGAAACAGGCATTCTCTTACATTGTTAGTAAAAATATATTTTTTTATTTATTTTTTGTAATGTAATCTAGCATAAAAATGAAATACATATACTTTCATCCCCAAAACTATATTCTTTAGAATCTATCCCATAGAAATTAAAGCACCAGTACATAAGGATATATGCACAGCATATATTTGATGCATTATGTATAATGATATTAACAAAAACAACAAAAAATTAAAGTGAAAGATAGTCAACACTGAAATGGTTGAATAGATTAAAACATATATTAAACGGAATATTACCATTTCAAAGAATGCATTACAGCTATACAAGTAATGTTAGAGAAATTTCCACAAGGAACTGTTCAGTAAGAAAGAAATATGCATAAAACTATGTATAATGCAACGTTATTTTAAAACAAAAATAAAAATGCCATAAATGCAGCAGCTTATAAATGTTTGTGTCTTATATGAGCATGAGCAACATTTGTAAGTATAAAGAATATATGTTTGGTTGTAAACATGGATTACGCTTGTGCTGGTGATGGGTAGTGGTAGGTGATGTTTGTCAAAGGATAAACATGATGAAAGGGACAATCCAAGAAAAAAATCAAATAAAACACTTCACAACAACAACAAAAAACTAATAAATGTTATCAGTATGTTCCAGCTGTACTATCTCTTAAAATAACCCTACTAATGATACCTAGTTACTTTCTTTAGTTTGTATTGACAATTATTTCAATATCTGACCTCATATATTCTGCACTATGCCTTCTTCACAATAGTTGGATTGTTTGTCTTCCTAGCTATAACCAAGTTCTTTGCTTATGCACTAGATCCCATCTTCTTTATCACTATTAAGAACAACATCCTGTAATTATCTCCTCCATTTACTATATCATCAATTTTCTTCTCTAATCATCATTCCTATGAATTGAATAATTATAAACTTGGATCATGAAAGTCACTCATTGAAGCTATATGTATGCTACATAATCCTCTGTTTATTAATGAAAAATGATGTTTACTTTGATTCCATCATGAGTTTTATAAATATCTGCCTATTAAAATATAACCCATATAGTTACATTCAAATTTAGCTTTCTAAGAATGCTGATATTAAGGAAGATAAATGTACTCTAGATCTTCATAACATGAAAATATCCAAAAGACCATTACAGAAATGAGTCAATTCCCAAATATTTTGTCAATTACAAAGGATCCCTAATAATGTTTATAATCAGAATCACTAAAGAGAACTTTTAAATGACTATGACTTGCCAAATAATACCATCAATGTACTCTTGAAAAATATAAAGTCTAGTTCAGATCCTTATGTATAAAAACACTTCCTGGGTTACCTGCATAACGAGATCCAATCCCACTTCTATATAGTGTTGTCTTCTTCTGTAAAATAAAAGATAATTCTTTCATGCACTGATGACACCTCAGTAGACACTGAGAGCAGGTATCAAATGTACCACCACTAGAACTTGAAATGTTTTCGGTGTGACTAATTCTTTCTATGCTTGCAGAAAGCTTGTGTCATCTCAGTGTTTTGGAAGACAGTTACCTTTTAAATAAGGGGGGATTTTCAAAGTGAATATCAACAATGCTTTTTAACCTAAAGAAGTCTGAATCCTGATTGTAAACAAAGAGATCCAAAATCCCCAGTGTTGGCAGAATTTGTCCCCAAACAAACAGATATTAATATTATCAGGTTAACAACTCACAATTGTGCATTACAAAAATAAATATTTTGCAGTTTGTTTGAAAAGTCAAATAGGGAAGTAGCATTTTGATTCTCATTTACTGACCTGACTTCATACAGTATAGCTGAACTTTGATTTGCCTGAAAGATGGAGAATAACTTCATGCCCATATTTTATAATGCTTTTGACTCCATCATTTCAGTTCCTAAAAAAAATAAATGTAAATATTCATACACATTCTGTGGTAAAGTCAAACATGTATGCACATTTGAACTACAGCACATATTTTTGAATCATTCAATTGGTGCATCTCCAAGGGTGATTCTTCTCTAATTATATTCACTGGTACCTTGATCATAATTCTGTGAGTAGATTCTGTACCTCCAGAGATTCCATAAGAATAATCACCCATGTAGAACATAATTTACAGATTCATGTAATCTGGTGAGTAAATCATAAAAGCATTGATATCTCCAGAGCTCTCAGGAACCCCACTGAGTGGGGTGATAGGCACTTAGATGTTCTATGAGCTCCTACTGAGGTGTGCGTAAGAGTTACCTCTGGGATGACCGCCCGACTCTCTTTGAAGTCTCTTAGCCACTTGAACTCATTTGTCTTTACCATTTCCCCCTTTTATTCAAGGTCTTTTTCCAGTTGTGTTGCCAGTTGGCACTTGGGAAAAGTTTTCAATTAGCAATAATCGTGCCTCGGATAAACCTCATTGGCTACGATACTGCCACTGCACAAAGCTGCCAGTTGGCACTTGGTATTAATCCCTCGTTGATAAGGGGGGATAGCCCCAGAGACTGATGCCTTATCAGTGGGTTCTATTTTGGAATCTGTGCTCCTGAGAGTGACAGAATTAGACTCAAATAAGTCTTCCCTGCACATGGTTCACCAGTCCCTTCTATTCAAACCTACATGTGATGCTGGAGTTTCTTAGGTATACTTCCAGAGACTGGAGCCTCCCATCTACCTATGTGCCAGGTGTGCAGGAAATCTAGGTGGAACTGCAACTCCTACCCTACAGCTCAATGAACTCATCCAAGTCACCTGGTGAGGAGACAACAATGGGAAATGGCCATCCCAGGGAATGGAGAGGGCCTGCATCTGCAGGCAGAATCATCCCACCCACCATATCCATGGGATATAAGCCCTCTCTCACTTGGAGTTGGAGTGGACATCACCATCCCAGTCGCCTCTGGATTGGGGGAAGAACTATGGACTAGAGTGGACTTGATGGTATTCTCTTGCTCACATATGGTGATTCTTGCAATGCAAGAAATTATAACAATGAGGTGGAGCCAGTGGCCACTTGACAGTTTTTGGGTAGGGAGGGGATGAGCAGTTGAAATACAGTGGCTTCTTTGGGAGTTGGAGGTTGTCCTGAGTACTGTTGTGGCAATGGATGTAGGCCATTTTAAATCAGCACACACCACTCAGAACTGAGTGGGAGAGAGTGTGGTCTACAGTGTGAACTGTGGTCTATGGTTGGTGGCAAGGCTCCAGGATGTGTAAGTTCATTGAGGTTGGTGGGCCACACTTGTGGGAGATGTTTGTGTGGGATGTGGTGGGAGGTGTGGGAGGTGGGCAACATGGGAATTCCAGTGGGTTCCGTGTAATATTTTAGGTAATCTAAGCACCTCTTAAAATATATGTATATATATATATATAAATAACATTTTTGTAAGCAAATACACATATATGCACATATATTTATATATCATTATGCAAATGTTTGTATGTATTGTGAGAATTTTGATTTTTACCCATAATAAAAAATAAAAATAAAAAAAAATAAAAAAAAATAAAAAGCATTGAAATCAACTTATCAAAGGGAAGAATCCAATTGGGACAAAATTTAAATATATAAAAATTGTCTTTTTGAAATCATGACCTTCAAAATAGGCAAATGTATTGTATATGTAAATTGAAACTATGCTTTTAAAGATCATCATTAAACTCACTTTCAAAAATGTTGAAAGTTCATCATAATAAGTCATTGAAAATTAGAATCAAATGCAGGTATAGCAGTATTACTACTCCAGCAATAAGAAAGAGTTTCAGACAGGTAATTAAATAAAATCTGTATTGTAAATTAAAAGAAAATCTAAACATTTACAAGAATAAATTAAAGTAGTCCATGAATCCTAAGTCTTTATCACACTCTAAAGACCTTTCTGAGGGAAGTAATACCAAGTGTTAGTTTTTGCATAAAATTTCAGTGAACTGCCTTGGGATGGGAAAAAGACAATTTTCTCACATGGAAATATACATCAAGATAAGGAAGACTAGCAGATCCTGTAGAGTCCTGGTTGCCTTCTTGCCATTTTTCTTGCATTCTATCTTAGTAATTGAACTTATATTTTCAGGGAAGGCAAGAGTCCAACATTTACATAATTAGATTTCCCAATATGTTTTGAAAATTAGGGTTCCCAACAAGATTGGATTTAAGTCATTTCATGGGACATATAGGAATTGGGATGATTCAAGCAGAATTCAAGCTCCCTTAACTCCTCTTTTATGCTTTCTCGAAGTCTGACAAGTTGTCTGGAAATCTAAAGCTACCTTGGGAACATGAGCAGACCACAAGTGTGGTAGCTTTGAGTGAATCATCACTGAGCAATAGGAACCAGTATCCCCAAATGTTTGGAACCAATTTCAGATAGCCTCTAAAGGCAAAACAAAAAAACAAAAACCAACAACTCTACGTTGTTAAAGTCACAGTTATTTAAGCTCTTTGTTATTATGAGCCCCAAATAATCTTAATTAGAGTTCAGGATGTATCATGAATGATGCTGTGGCATGTCCCCATTTTTCATAAGATCTGTTGGTATAGATAGCAATGAAATTCTATTGTCTGTAGAAATGCTTAGATGGTTTTCTAATTTCTCTTGTACCACTATAATAAATCCCTATTGTCAAAAGTCACAGAAATGTGTCTCATTTTCATTAAAACCTTGCTTAAAATTATAAAAAGAAAAATTTCATACAATTTTATTAGCACATGGTGATAAAATTTACTTAAATTGACAAAATTTCACATTTTACTTGATAATATTTTCATAATAAATATTTAAAAATTAGAATGTATTCTATTTATAAATTTCTCTTTGGGATTTCACTTTAAGAAATTATTAGAAAAGTGTGCATTACTAATACTGCAATAAAAGTTTTAATCCAATAATCTCAGCATATAATCTGATTATAAAAATGAAAGAAAAAAATCATGAAATAGTTCTCAAAGAAGGTATATACAATAGAATAAAATGCTGGGTAATTGTAATATGAATCTGAAACCTGTTATTATACCAATAAAACAAAATAGAGGAATGAGCGGTGTAGCAGTTTGGTATTATTTATGAATTCCAAAAATAGATATTGGATTATGTTTGTAAACTGGCCTATTCCTCTGGGCGTATTAGATTTTATTACCTTCAAAGGTTTCAGTTTTACTTGATTAAATAATGATTAAGGCTTTGATTGGGCCACGTGACCAAGACATTAGTAGAAAATGACAAGGCAGCAGAGTTAGCATTTTGATGCTGGAGTTTTGTTATTATAGCCCCGGGATGTAAACATACAGAGAAGCAGACACGTGAGGAAGGAGAAAAGGCTCCATTAGACATGGCAGAGGCACCAGGAAGAAAGACGAGCCATTCACCTGATAGTCTAAAGATGGCCTTGTGGAGAGAGCAGAGCAGCTAAGCCCAGAGTGAAATGAACCCTGAGAAAGAGATGAAACTCATCCCAGCCTACAGCTCATATTGGAAGAAGCTGGAAGCAGGGAGACTTAAGGGGAAGAGGAAGCTTGAGCCCTTGCATTTGCTGCCAGCCATCCTGCTCCAACATGTGGCAACAGACTTTGATGAGAGAAGTAACTTATACTTTATGTCCTGGTAACTGTAATGTTTTACCCCAAATTAATACACTTATAAAACCCAACAGATTTCTGGTATTTTTCATCAGCACACTTTTGTCTGACTAATACAAAAGGGGAGAAGATAAAAAAGATATGGGCTAATTTTATTTATCTCAAAGTGGTCATGGAACATTGAGAAAATAGACAATGTGTCCAGCCATAAAACAAGTTGCAATATATTTCAAAGGACTTAAATCATAGAGAATATATGCCTGATAATAATGGAATTCAACTGGAAATTATAACAAAAATATAATTAAGCATTTTCCAATTATTGACAAATTAAAAAGAATGGTTCTAAGTAACCCAGGGGATTAAGAAGAAATCACACAGGCATTAGAAAATATTTTTAATGGTAAGATAATAAAAACAAAAAAAATATTAAAATATATTGGATTAGCTAAAAGAATTCCTAGATGGAAGTTTATATCTTTACATAAAATTACTAGATAACAAGAAAGATGAAAAGACATGAACTATAATTTTAACTCAAGAAACTGGAAAAGAAAGAGCAAAATAAACTCAGAAAATTTTGCAGAATGGAAATAGTAATTATAAGACAGAAATGATTGATATAGTAATTTATTGAAAAATAAAGAAAATGTATAAAGTAAGACCCTATATACAATTGGTTCACACCCATAGGAATGGATTAAGTTTAAGAACATGTTTTCCTGAGGTACCTACATAGCTTCACACCACCCTAGTCCTCTCTCCATACTGCCCCCAAAATATGCTTTTTAGACATACAAAATATATTCATCCCATCACAATATACCAAATGTGTTATCATTTCAGAATCAATGTTAAATATAAGATCTCATCAAAATCAGTTATGAGTTGGATCTATCCTGGGAAAAACAATTTTCCTCTGTGTGTTGACCTGTCAGCTCTAGAAAACAAGGTATCTGCTTCCAATACAGAATGGAAAGACAGCTATAAGATAAAAATTCCCATTTCATCAGGGAGAAATTGAAAAGACATCAGGGATCATAGGTCCCAAACTATTACAAAACCCAACAGGGCAAATTCCATTACATTTCAAGGCTTGAGATTCATCTATGGATGAATATTTTGTCCTCCAGGTCTGATGGAGCAGCAGCTCCATCCCTTCCAAGTGTTTATTCAGTGACTATGCTCTCCCTGAATACTGGGATGAAGGTCCCAACCTCTCCAAAAATCAGGGTGAGAGACAGTTCCTCTGAAAACTCTGAGACAAAGGCCTCACACTTTCTGAGCTTTGGGGAGACAGCATTCTCCCTAAACAATGAGGCAGAAGGTCTGCCCCCTCCAAGCATTTGGGCAGATGATTTGCACTCTCCAAGCAAAAGGATGGGCCCAACTTTTCCACATAGATATATGGACCTGCTTTCTTGGCCTGAATATATCTCTTGACCTCAAGAGATATCTCTTGGCCTGAAGATATCTCTTCAATCCAGGCTTCAGTTTTCATGTTTCTGCCCTGGAAGTCATACTTCTTTCAATTTGTCCCTTTTCTGTCACTTTCAGTCCAGCCTGACAGTGGTTCTACTCATATAAATTTTGCAAAAATCTTGTCAGCTTTTCTTGAAGTTCATAGGTATCCAAACCATCACACCAAAAGACTTCCCCAAATTTTTCCTGCCTGCCTAATTGCATTTCTGAACATGACTTCCACTGAAATGGCTAACCCATTCCATCTTCAGTTAAACTCTCACATGGAGCTCTATTCTCTGGTGGCTCACTTTCCAGAAGCTCAGGGAGTTCCCTGATAGAGCTGCTTCTGGCACTAGTCTCAGCACACACTATCTAGATAGGCTCCAAGTAGAATTTTCCAAACTATTAATTTCTGCTTGCTTAGTGCTTAAGAGCTCAGTTTTCAGCTTATTACTTTCCTCTCACATTTTACAATAAAGTGCAAGAAGAAACCAGGCTGCATCTTCCATACTTATCTTGGAAATCTTAGCTGAATTTACAAGTTCATCACTTTAAAGTTCTTCCCTCCTACTTTTAGCATTCATATTTCTACCAACAGCCTCTTCAAAACAATCTTATCTTCTAGTCTCTACTCATTACCAAATCAATCCCAAAGCTATTTCCACATTTGTAGATACTTGCAATATCAATACCCCACTTTTCTCGTACTAAAATCTGTTCGGGTTTCCTTGGATTCTCAAGAAAATATCATGCGATGCATTCATTTAAACAATCTGAATTCATTAGGTCAAGATTCTGAGGCTAGGAGATGTCCATATCAAGGCATCACCAAAGTAATGCTTTCTTTACAAAGAACTGGTATTCTGGGTTTGGCTGTCACTGATTCTTGGTCTTTGGATCTTCTGTCCCAAACAATGCACATAGCAGCCTTTTCTGCCCTCTCTCATCATTTCCAAGTTCCATTGACCTTCAGCCTCTTGCTTCCCATGGCTTGCACTCTTTCTCTGTCTGAATTTAATTCTGCTTAAAAAGGACTCCAGTAACAGGATAAAGACCCACCCTGATTGAGTTGGGCCACATCTGACTTAAGAAACCTCATCAATAGTCGTACTTAAAATGAGTTCACACCCACAGGAATGGATTAAGTTTAAGGACATGTTTTTGTTTTGTGGGGTATACATACTTCCAAATCACCTCACTACCTTAACAAAATAATCAAAGTTAACATCTCAAGTACCTGGACTAATCAACAATATGTGCCTCCTAATATGATACTCTGTGGTAGTTTGAGTCATTTGTAGACACCAGAAAATTATTTTCTTAAATTGGTCCAGCCATATGGGTGTGAACCCATTGTGGACCTTTTAATAGATTAAATTAATTTAAGATCCATTTAGTTAGATTGCTCCAGTAAGATGTAGCTCAGGTTGGTCTTAATCTTCTTACTGGAGTGCTTTATAAACTGAAATTGTCCAAGATGCAAAAACAGGAAAATACTCAAAGAATCTGATAGAGAAGGCCCCAGGAGGCAGAAGTTGAACTCAGTGGAACACAGAAGGTGAAAGGAAGCCACTGAAGTCAGAAGTTGAAAGCAACAAGGCCTAGAAGAGAGGGGAGAGACAAGCCAACATTGCCATGTGCCTGATTGCCCAAAACTACAGCTCAGGGAGAAATCATCTTCTGATGAATCCTTGATTTGGATAATTTCATGGCCTCAGAACTATAAGCTATACATTAATAAATCCCTATTGTAAAAGCGAGCCCATTTCTGATATATTGCCTAGGCAGCCTTTAGCAAACTAAATACACTCTAAAAAGAAATTTAATGACATTTCATTTGTATGATATCACTTCCAAAAATGCATAACCTGAATGTAAACATGAGGAATCATCAGATAAACCCAAACTGAAGAATATAGTGCAATCTGTAAAATAACTTGCCCATACTCCATAAACTGTCAATTCATGAAAAACAAAGAATTAGGAATAGTTTCAGGTTAAAGGAGATTAAAGACACATGACAACTGAATGCAGTATATGATCTTGCAATCTCTTTTTCCATAAAAAGGACTTTTATTGGGACAATTGATGAAATTACAATATTGTCTCTAGATTAGATATTAGTATTATGTGGATGTTAATATCCAAATTTTGATAACTATTGTGGCTCTGCATGATTATTTCTTGTTTTTGGAAATAATTTTTAGTTCCTAGTTTTATATAGAAGTATTTATATCTAAACATTTATCATGCCTGCAGCTTACTCAAACATTTAAGAAAAAATATAAATGAATCTATATATATGAATAAGAGAAAGAACTGCCTAAAATAAAATAATGAACATATTTTACATGTCTATAATAATTTATACATTCATATAAAACCCCTTGAAGAGAGCATTAAAGAATAATCATGTGGCCTTGAGTTAGGCAAATATTTCCTATATGACAATAAAAACATTATAAAAGAAAAAAATCTATATATTGCATTTTATTGAAATTGTGGAATTTTGCTCAAGTGACAAACCACAGACTAGGAGAAAATATTTGTAAACCACATGTCTGATAAAGGACTTGTTTCCACAATAGATAAAGAACTCCTAACTTTCAATAACAATAGAGCAAACAATTCAATGTAAAATGGGCAAAAGATTGGAAGAGATCTTTCACCAAAGATAAGATATAAATGGCAAATAAAAGCACATGAAACTATGCTCAATATCACTACTCATCCAGGACATACAACAAAATCACAGCAAGATATCACTACTTACTTCTTAGAATGATTAAAATTTTAAGAACTGACAATACCAAGTGCTTCCAAAGACTTAGAAGAACTGGAAAAGCATTTGTTCCTGGTGGTAAAACAAAATGTTAAAGTTGGAAAACAGTTTGGCAGTTTCACACGAAGTCAAACCTACAGTTAGTTTACAACCAAGCAACTCCACTATGAGGTATTTACTCAAGTGTAATGAAAACTCATGTTTTCACACCAAAAAACTGCATATGAATATTCTTAGTAATTTTCTTCATAATTTCAAATAGCTGGAGGCAACTCAAATATCTCTCAACTGGAGGAGATAATGAAACTGATACATATATAAGTGGAATACTACTTAGCAATAAAAAGGAATAAATTATTGATACCCACAATAACAAGGATAAATCTCAAATGCATTATGCTATTAAAAAGAAGAAATATTGCAAATGATTCTACACTGTATGATTCAAGTTATATAACATTCTGGAACAAGCAAGATTATAGGACAGCAATGAATTAGTGTTAACCAGGACCTGACTACAGGATGTGAGGGGAGGATCTGACTACAACCTCATGGATGACATTTTGACCATGACTTTATTAATTTTGAAAACACATTTGGCAGTTTGAGATTATTTTATGACTACCAAAAAGAGAAAGATTATTTTTATAAATTAATCTATTTTTCTGGATGTGATTCCCTTTGGTTGCATTAGACTCAGCTGAGATGTCTTTGATTAAATTAACTGTTAAGATCAGAGCTTTGATTCAACCACATCAGTAAAGCATGACTCAGGTTGAGTCCTGCCCCCTTGGTGGGCCTATATAAATGGACACTCACTCAAGCAGACACACAGGAATAGAGAGAACTTTGTCATGCTTGATCCTGGGGCCCTGGAAAGAAATGAGCCATTCACCTGATAGTTTACCGCTGAGACTGGGAAGAAGCTGGGTCCATGGAGCCTTAAGAGGAAGAGGAGGTCCAGGAAGGAGAGACCAGGCAGTAATCAGCAACCATGTTGCTTCAAGATATGTCAGTTGAGGTTGGTGAGAAAGGAAACTCAAGTTGGACTCTTTAGGGCCTTGTGACTGTAAGCTTTTACCCCAAATAAATGCCACTTATAAAAGCCAACAGATTTCTGGTACTTTGCGTAGCACCCCTTTGGTAGACTAATACAATACATATACAATTTGAACCAACAATTCTACTGAGAATTCACAATTTCACATATTCATAAGGACATATATTTATTGCAAAATTATTTGCCGTAGACAAAGATTGGACACAGCATGAAGAAGGCTTGATGTATTAATTTTTGTACACCTTTTTGATGAAGTATAATGCAGTAGGGTCAGAAAAGTCATGTATTCCATTTTAATCCATTCCTGTGGGGATGAACCCATTGTAAATAGAATCTGTTAAATATGTGATTTTTAGTCAAAGTGTTGCCCAACTGAATAAGGTTTGGTCTTAACCCTATTACCAGAGGCTTTATGAAGGCAAAGCCTGGTGGAGGAGCAGGGACCTGGAAGTCAACAGAAGCCAGGAGAGAAATGAGAGGACATTGCCCTGTAACCAACAGGGAAAACCAAAGAATGCCAGCCAGCCAGAACATACTGATTCCTAGAAGAAGCAAGACTTTTAGCCTCTTGTTTTAGTTTGCCAAAGGACTGCTGATGCAAAGTACCAGAAATGGGTTGGATTTTTAAAAAGGGATTTATTTGGGGTAAAAGCTTACAGTTCCCAGGCTGTTAAAAACCCAAAGCAAGGACCATCAGAGATGCTTTCTCACCAAAATCAACTGCCACGTGGTAAAATTTGCCACCAATCTCTGCCAAGGTCTTCCCCTCCAGAATCTAACATCTCTCAGAGCCCAGCTCCCAGACATCAGCCATCAGCTGTCAAGCATAGGACTTATCTCTTCTAGAGCTTCTCCATGGACCCAGACTTTTGGTAACTTCTTGCTTAAGGGATCTTCTATTCCTTCCTCACACAGCAGGATCAAATATAGCAGCTTCCTTTTACTCTGTGTCTCATTGTCTGTCTCTCACTCTGTGTCTCCATTTTTATCAGTCACAGAAAGAAAGCAGAGACTAACATGAATCACACTCCACTTACATAGTCCAATCAAAAGCCCAAAAGCAATCTTATCAAGTAATCTAATTAAAGTTCCCTCAGCCAAATTTAATGCAATCAAAAGGTATCAAAAAAAAAAAAAAAAAAAAAGGTATCACACCCACAGGAAAATATTAGTTTAAAAACATAATCTTTTTCTTTTCAAGATTCATAAAATAATCTCAAACATCTGAAAGCTGAAACTCTTAAGTTAATCCATTTTTACGGTATTTGTGATGGCAACTAGGAAACTAAGTCATACATAATGCAGGAAACCTAGAATGTGTTACATCTTTATGGACTGGTATGAAAAATAAATCAAGATACTGAGTAGTAAAATGCAAATGCAAACACACACTAATGATATAAACACATATGCATATACAATATGCAAATATGCTTGTATTTGCAAAGATGTTTAAAAAATCTTAAGTTACAGAAAACGGTGTTTGCTTCTGGGAAGAAATACTGGGAGACACTGGTGAAGGATGGGCAGATTTATTTTTTGCTTAATACCATTTTTTTATGGCTTTCTTTGTACTATATAATATTATATACTAATTATTTTATTTTTTAAAAATAGAAGGATTACAGAAAATTAACATGTAATACAACCAAAATTGAAAGGATAGGACAGCCTGGATAGTACTAAATATTAATATCATAGTATACTAATAACTAGTATATTAGTCTCCTATCCAAGTATTAACGAGGCCCGATCCTGCTTAGCTTCTGAGTTCAGAAGAGGTCACGTACATTCAGGGTGGTATGGCCATAGACTAGCATATTAGTAACTAGTACAATAAAAAGAATAAACAAATAACAGGATTCATGTCCTCTATAAGGGGGCAGCATTTGAACTGTACACTGAATGATGATGACAGAAAGACATACAAAGTCTTCATAGTGAAGATAGTTGCATCTTATATTGCTTAATCTTGATTTTATATGAGCTGAATAATAATAATATGGATAAAGTTACTAGGTGATTTGCAAGTTAGAATAGAGGAGAATGGATAATGATACTCGTCTAGGTTAAATAAAATTCCTCTTCCATATAACTACCTTTAATAGTTTTACTCCTGTTCTTTCCACTCATTGTCTTTCATCCCTGGACATGGTTAAACAATGCAAATTCTTGCTCTTGGTTCACTGTGACATCAAGTCTAAAGAGGACTCCCACCACCCTGTCACTGTTACATCACTTTTTTCACTTTTTAGCACTTTTTTGTTTAAATTATTTTTTAACATATTCACCTTATTGCCTACCTGTCTCTGAAAATGTATTTCTTTTTTCATGTAAATGCTATTATAGTATATTTACATTGGTGTTTCAGAAGGCCAACTCTGAAGTCAAACTATATGGGTTTAAATCACACCTCATGCACCTGATAGAATACATTTTCCAAATTTCCATTCATTTTCTAGAAAACAGAAGTAAGATCTACTTTAAAGATACTTACAGGATCAAATAATATAATGTCTTCATAGTGCCTGCCACATTGTTGTAAATAATAGATTTCACTACAAGTATTAATTTTCTTGCCCAGCTTCCTTATTTGGCAAAGAAAAATTAAAATGAGTCTTGAATGATTATGAAATGCATACAGCGTTACATAAATGAATGAGATGGAATTGAATCCTAGTTCTGTTGACTGCAGAGCCCAAATCTTCTATATCATTTGAATCTCTGCAGACTTCAGGACTTCTAAAGCCTGAATAATGCCCTAAAAGTTCATAATGTTCTTGCCTGAAGTTCAAGGAAAATGTGGCATCACAAAGAATTAGTCATGCAAGAAGGTATCTTTCCCACCTAAGGAGAAAGAGGGTAGGACAAGATCTACAGAGTTTCTGACTCCAAGATAGCAAGTCTCCTGCCGTTTTTTAGAGGAGATCGAAGTCCAGATCTGCCTTAACTGAAAGTTGGATCAGTGCAAGTCAATATTGTTCTTTCAAAATACATTTACATAATGCTTTCTAAGTGGCAGGAAAGTTAAATTTACTTAAGATATATTAAACCATTTAATTGGCTTAACAACTATTAGGTAAGAACTATCATTACCTGTTTACAGATCAAGAAATCATATTCCCAGGTCTCATTCACAGCCAATTTTTTACAATTAAAGAAAACAAGTAAAGTGAAATATTTCTATATTACAAAAATTCCCAAAGCTTTTAATAACATAGGCCAGGCATCTTCAAGGCAGTGATATAGTTAGTGTTTCCAGAGGTTTTCTTTTGTGTTGTTTTGTTTTTAACTATAACCTCTTTTCTTAATGGAACACCTATTAATATCTCAAAATATTTTGAAAGATGTTCATGTCTTGATAGAAGAAATTACTGTCATCAACATAGAGTCATTTAAACTTTTAATATCTGAGAATCTTTTTTACATGAAAAGAATAGACATAGCTCTTTAAGTTTCTGATTGTTTGCTTGTTTTTGATTTTTAGCTACCAGGGGTCCTGGTCCTTCATATATGGGAAGCCTGTACTCAACCACTAACCACTGAGCCACATCAGTTCCCCTCAGTTGGTTTGTTGTTGTTTTTATTTTTAGAAGACACCAGGAACAGAACCCGGGACATTCCATAAGGGAAGCAGGTGATCAACAAGTGAGCCAAGTCTGCTCCCTCCTTAAGTTTTAACTAATACTAATTATTCAAAGTTTGAAATCTTAAAGCAAGTTTTATAAGGCTTTAAGCTCAATTTTCAAAAGCCAGAAACTCTTATTCCAGTGTCTGCTCTTAACCGCTGCACCATACTACTTTTTCTGAATATATTCAATATTTATTTTAATTCTGCTTGTCTGCACTGTTGAACTCTTTGAACCTTAAAGGGGACTTGTCAGCAGATAATCAGAGAAGCAATTGGAGGACCAACAAGATCAGAAAACAAGAAGAGAAAGTTTCTGGCATGGCTGAGGAGGAGGCACCTATTGCAGTCCCAAGAGCTCCTAAAAGGCCAGTCAAATTTCAGAGTATTCTTCCTTTCAGTAAAGATCATTCTTTTAAACTTAAACAAACAAACAAACAAAAAAAAAACAATGCTAACATTCAGGACAAATTGAGCAGACAACTATAATCTCAGAGATTCCGGTAATAAAGGATGTTTATAATAACAAAATATTTATTGAAAATGTACTGGTATTAAGAACTTTACAAGGATTACCTGATTCGATCCTGATAATAATCTCTATCGCTTGCTTTAAATGAATCTTAAAGAGATCATATTTTGCCAAAATTCACAGTATAAATGACAAAAGTAAGATTTAAACTCATGACTGTCTGAAGCAGATACTTTGCTCATAGCCATTTATATATAAGATATGATACATAAAATATCCTTCACCCAACAAAACTATGAAACAAGGCTGTTAATGTGAATGACCATTTAACATACTAAAAATGAGTTTTAGTCAAAATAATGGCAGGGATGAATGGTAGACCTTTCCTTTGGGGATAGAAAAGAGAGAATAAGACTAGATATAGGAGAAGAAGAGAAAATGTAGAGAAGATAGAGAGAAGATAGAAAATTAAAAATTCAAAACATTTCTATTGCTTAGAATATTTTATTTTTGTTTTATAATTTCAAAGTTTGAACTTACATTGCATCATATATGAAGTATTGAGACTTTCTTTCTTCTCATAGATTCTGTTATAAAAGATACTTCCTAGGAGATGCCTTAATCTTGTGAATCAATTAATAGGCTAACTGTAAACATAATCAATAGCACTATTGCTCAAAGAGTGTACAAACATCGCCTGCTTCAGAAACATCTGGATAATTTGTTTAAAATGTAGAAACATCAATCCAAGCATTGTCCTAATTAGTTAGACTCTATAAAGCTGTTAACTAAAATCAGTATGTTAAAAAGATTAAGCACCTGATTCTGAAAGTACATTAAAGCTTGACAACCAAATGGTCAGTAAATTAATCAAAATTGGATATTTTTATAGTGATAAGTAATTTATTGTCTGGGCATTTTCTTAAAGAGTCTATATGCCATACACATAGTCTTTGACAAAAAAATATTCACTGTCCATGGAAATTACCTTCTTTTCTCTTAGTGATAAAAAGATAATATCATTTTATATGCTTGTGATTATTTCTCAGTCAAATCAACTTTTAAACACACAACTTCTTCATAGAATTTTCATCTTACAGTTCTGAGAGTGTAGATCAAAGAGTTTAACATGGGAGTTATCATGGTATAAAACTGTGGACACTATACACAGATACACAAATATGCAGGATATGATGAATAAGATAACCACAGAGATAAGAGAAACAAAGTTAGACAGGGCTTTGCACCTCTCCTCTAAGGGGTGAGTTTTCAGAGTGCACAAAAAGATCATAAAGGAGACCATCAAGAGGAGGAAGTTTGATAGGTAGATGAACACACTGATGGCAGCCACAAAGAGACCAAGAATGTAGGTACCCATGCAAAGAAGTTTCAGCAAAGAGATCAAGTCACACATGGAGTTATATAGGATGGCTCCACTGAAAGGCAGCCTCATTGCGAAGAGGATCTAAATGGCTGCAGGGTCAAAGTCTCTAGGCCAGAAAACTCCTATGGGGAGGTCACAAGGCTATGAGCTCATGATGGTTGTGTAGTACAGGGATTTGCAGATGGCCTCTTAGTGGTCATGGGCCATCACTACAAGCAGGATGATCTCAGCAACACCAAAACGATGCTTAGCAAAAACTTAAGTCATACACCCCCTGAAAGAGATTTTTTTCCCACAGAAAGAGTGTCAGTTAGCATGGAAAAACAGCAGCCATCTATAAGGGATAATTAAGACAGGAAGAAAAGGTAGAATCTAAATTTGTCCAAATCAAAAGATCTATCCTTTTTGTGAATATGAATTCTCAATTCTCTAAAAATATAAACTACCTAAATTAATCTTCCTAAATAAAATCACATTCAACTTAGCTTATGACTAGTCTAGAATAATTTGAATTTAATAGAAACACAAATATGCACAAGTACCATTATGAAATAGTATTGAGTGAATACTATGCTTACCATACATCAAAATGTATTGTAGATCAAAACCAATTATATCATGTGTTAAATAGCACATGAATAAGAAGATCAATGGAAGAGAATATAATGCTGAAGTGTATTCAAAAATGTGTGATACTTTGGAATACAATAAAGTTGAGATTTTAAGATCTGTGAATAAAAGGTAATTATTAAACTATAAAAATAGGCATCAAGAGAAATTTACAATGCAATCCTGATTTAAACCCTTATATCATATGACAAGGAAGTGTCACTGGTTTAGGGTATTGGTTGAGAGGGGCATTTGGGACAGGGCACATCTGGAACAGGCTTCTAGGGAGTGTGTGAGTGTTCATCCTGTCATAATATGTTCTATCAGTGGGTGGAGACCTACACAATGAGCGGGAAAGAGGTGGACTCCCATCTTTGGGAGGGCCGATTCACACAGAAACAGACAGGTGGGCGTCTCTTATGAGCAAGGGCGTTTCCTAATAGGGGAGGACAAACCAGTGTGTCAAGACCTCTTATTGCATGTAACTATGAATCTTGTCATCCAATGAGTTAAATCAGGGGGTCGTTGTGGGCCCCAGGGCGATGGGGAAGGAGGAACAGAATAGATCAAATAGGGGGTATTTAGTGGTCAGTGGAAATGTTTTTCATTACCTTACAGTGATAGACACAGAACATGGTAAATATCATCAAAATTTATAAAATTGTACTGTCTAAAATGTAAAACATACTGTAAACCATTGACAATGCTTAGTAGCTATGTTTCACTATCTGTGCAACAGTTATAACAATGTTACCATCCACTTACAAAAAGGTTTTAATAAGGGGCTGAGGAAAGGGGGAGGAGGTTGGGAATATGCGAGTCTCTTGTATTCTGTGTGTGACTTTGCTGTGACCTAAAACTTCTGTGAAATTAAGAAAAAAATAGTGAGACACTCGGGAGTGATAGGGGGAAGGTGCCATGGTACAGACAGGACACCAGATTTTGCAGTGATAAAAGGAAAAATGTCAAAAAAAGTTTTTTTTTTAATATCCTAATTATTTAATTTTACTGTATTTTTAGTTTTTTTTAATTTAAGTTTTCATGTATTTTATCTCTTACATTTAAACTTATCATTATTATTTTATTTTCCTATTAATTGTATTTGGCAATTATATTGGCTTCAACTTTAAAGATGCTTTGGATAACAGAAGGGTTAAAACTGGGGTGGGAGAGGATGGTTGGTGGGGAGTGTCAGGAATGGGGGGTTCATGGAAGGAAGTTCACCTGAACATACATAAAAGGTATATAAAATTGTTCAAATGCTCACGGGGCATGGTCACAGTGGGTGGAGAATCACTCAGTAAATGAGAGAATACTGAATTCTCAGCCTGGAGAGCTAGGCCACATTCTCCAAGGGAGCAACAATAGTCCCCCAAGTGCAGGGACAGTGTCTGGCTAAGGAGGATGATCTACTGATGGGCTCTTGTTATTGATAACTAGCTTTAGTAGTCTTTGCTCTTGAAATTGAAACTTAGCCTATTGTTATGGGGTGCCTAAGGGTTGCCTCCTGAGAGTTTCCTTGTTGCTCAAATGTGGCCTCTCTCTAAGCCAAATTCAACATATGAATGCATTACCTTCCTCCCAGCATGGGGCATGACTCTCAGGGATGAACTTCCCTGGCAATGAGGAATTACTACTAGTGCCAACTGACAATACCACTGGAAAAAGACCTTGAATAAAAGGGGGAAAAGGTAAAGACAAATGAGTTTATATGGCTAAGAGACTTCAAAATGAGTCGTGAAGTCATCCCAGGGGTAATACTTATGTAGGATCTCAGAACACCAAATTGGATATCACCCCAAACAGAGTGGCTCCTGAGGGCTCTGGAGACACCCAGGTGCTATATAAGGGGGAATATCTTCAGACATTGATGCCTTATCAGTGGGCTATACTTTGGAATCTGTGCTCCCGAGAGTGACAGAGTTGGACTCAAATATGTCCTCCCTACAAATGGTCCATCAGCCCGTTCTATTCAAACCTATTTGTGGTGCTGGAGTTTGTAGGGGCACTTCCAGAGACTGGAGTCTTTGGCCTGTCCATGTGCCAGCTGGGCCTGGAATCTCGGTGCAGCTGCAACTCTGACCTTATAGCTCAATGGACTCACCTAAGACACCTGGCGGGGAGATGATGATGGACACTGGCCATTCCAGGGAATGGAGGGAGTCTGCAGCTGCAGGCAAGATAATCCCATCCATCTTATCCATGAGATATAAGTCCCCTCTCACTTGGAGGTAGAGTGGACATCACCTTCCCAGATTCCTCAGGATTGGGGAAAGAGCTATGGACTAGAGTGGACTTACTGGTATTCTGTTATTGACATATTGTGATTCAAGCAATGGAAGAAATTACAACATTAATGTGGAGCCAGTGATCACTGCATGCTTTGGAGGCAGGGGGAGGGAAAAGCAGTTGGAATACAGGGGCTTTTTCAGGACTTGGGAATTATCCTAAGTGACATTGTAACAACAGATATAGGCCATTTTACATCAGCAAATAACATGCAGAACTGTGTGGGAGAAAGTGTGGTCTAAAATGTGAGCTATGGTCCATGCTTAGTGGCAAAGACCAAGGCTGTATATATCCATTGCAGATGATGTGCCACACTAATGAAAGATATTTATGTGGGAGGTTGTGGGAGATGTGGGAGCTGGGGCATATGGGTATCCCTATAACTTTTGTGTAACATTTATGTAATCTAAGTATCTTTTTAAAATTTTTAAAAATTATTAAAACAACAAAAAAATAAAATAAAGTAACACCACTTCTTTATGCAGCAGTCCCCAAAAATAAATAAAGTGCAGATGAATCTAAATTTAAATTTAAAAGTAAAAACACAAAATGCTAAAAAAATTTGTTGAAAAATATGGAGAAATGTTTCAGTAAGAATGAGTTATTACTGAATTCATTGAAATCTACTTATATAAGATTAAAAAAAAGAAAATATTGATTTCTAATATGTAAATATAAAAAAATTTACATAGTCAACACATTTCTGCCTAGCATAAAACAAGTAAAAAATATATCACAAGTCTGAATTACATTAATTACACATACAACAGAAAAATGGAAAAAAAATTAGTGTATAATTAGCTCATAAAAATTAACAAGAAAATGATCAACAAATCAAACAAAATAGGTAAAATACCTTAATAAACAATTAAAAAATGAATACCAATAATTTTCAAAAATGCTAAAAGCTGCTCAATTATGTTGAAAACATTTCAATTAAGCTGTGCAAATTAAATGCAGTCTTTGGCTTTAAAAGATTTCCAAATACTGTAAATATTTATCAAGCATAAATTGTTGATACTATGGATAAACAGACATTCTCACAGATTGTGGGCAAAAGTGTATTAAGTAAAACCTCAATCAAATGCATTTTGACAATAAGTATGATCAACATTGAAAACATATACCAAGTGACTCAACAATTCCAATGCTAGAAACTCATTCTTACACAGGTACAAAAACATTGCTATGGTATAATTATCTGTCATTGGAAAAGATTGTTGTCAGCATGAAGAGAATGTACTAATTTTAGTACAGTTCTTTTTATATTTTTATATTTTGCAGTGTAAGGATAGCTGGGATTTAGTTCTATCTAGACTGATATAGATAGATCATGAAGATGTTAAATAATAAAATGCAAACTTTAATACATACAGCTATATACACATATATAAAAGTAATATCTTTCTATTTCCAAAAATTATCCTTTAAGAATCTTAAAGATAGAATCAGTGACTGTCCCTGCATAAGAGCACTGGGAGATTTGGTTAAAGATGGGTAGGATTTTGCTTTTAACTTTGTGCATTTTGTATGGCTTTCCTTTCTAATATTTATTGTTATTGTTCTTTCAATTATTTTATTTTAAAAAGTAGATGCATTGCATATTAAAAAACTATATGTAAAGCAACTGAAATATAATAAAGAGGACAGTGTGCACAGCATTAAATATTTTAACTAGTATAGTAAAAAGAATGAATGTCACTGACAAGAATTTAAATTTGAAAAAGCTGACTGAGAGCAAAATTAATATAGATAATTCAGAAATTAAATATTATATAACTCATTAAATTTTCATTCATTGTTCCATATTAATTATTGACTAGCCATTATATGTGCATTGAAATTTTCTAGGTAGAGGGATAAACTAGACCTTACATACCTTTCTTTTTAGTAAGGAAATTGTCATAAAAAGCCCAAATAAATAAGAAATTACTTAATTATAATTATGATAAATGCTTTGAAAGAAAGTAAATGGTATCACATTTAAGCTGACTTCTGGGTTCTAATGAGGTATTTCATAAAAGTCAAATTATTCTCTTCATCAAGGATAACACACTTATTTACTACTTATATGAATTTTCTTCTCCAGAACTTCTTCATATCATTTGTCATCTCTGAATTTCTCAGAGTATATATTAAAGGTTTTAGCATGGGGGTTATGACTGTATAAAATACACTCAATGATTTGTCAATAGGGGATTTTCTAGCAGGTCTTGCATACATGAAAATACATGGAACGAAGAAGAAGACAACCACAGTGATATGGGAATCACAAGTGGAGGGGCCTTTCCTCCTGCCTTCCTTACTAAGGTTCTTTAGGGAGTGCAAAACGACACCATAAGAGATGAGTAAGAGCAGAAACACAATACTGCAGATCAACCCTCCTTTGACTGCCACTAAAAGGCCAATGATATACGTATCAGAACAAATGAGTTTCAGTAAGGGGTACATGTCACAGATAAAGTGATCAATGATATCGGGACTACAAAATGGGAGCCCATGAAGAGAGAACAGTTGAATGCCTGAGTGCAGAAAAACCCCAATCCATAGCAGCACAACCCACACCCATTGCCTCATGATAATCAGATAATGCAAGGGTTTACAGATGGCCACATAGCAGTCATATGCCATGGCCAGCAGAATAAAGACCTCTGATCCACCAAAGAAGTGCTCCAAACAGAGCTGGATCATAGATACTTGGAAGGATATGGTCTGTTGCCCAAAGAACAAGACTGAAATCAATTTTGGGGAAATAATTGAGGAATAAATGACATCCATAAATGATAAGCCAGCAAGATAAAAGTACATAGGTGAGCCCACAGACTTACTCACAGTTACAGTCATGACAATTAGTGACTTGCCCACCATGGTCAAAATGTAGGAGAGTGAGAAGATAATAGAAATAATTTCTTTTCCTTTGAATTCTGCATGAGGCTCAGGAGGACAACACAAGTCACATTTTTCCTTGGTTCTGTCTATTGTTTTATAGATGCTGACTTCACATTTAGAGATAGTTTACCTATCAAATAGTAAAAAAAAAATTAGTGTTATAAGCCTAATCTTTTAATTATTTGTTCAGTCAAAATGTCTATGGAGCATCTATTTGTGCAAACTTATATGCATTAGGGTTAACAAGTTGAGTAAGACAATTATAATATTCCCTATCCTCAGTGCTTGGATTTATAATTATGGGGTAAGAACAATACCGACCAGTGCAATTAGTACTATTTTTAAAATATTCACATGATGCTAAGAATGTACAGTTTGGCAACATAAACCAAACTAGGGTTAAGAAAGCTTCCCAGAATAATACTTTCAGTGAGTTTAAAAGGTACAGTGAGAATTGACTAGAACAAAAAAGGATGGGAAGGTGCACCATTTATAAAGTCACAAAGTTAACTACTTAAGGACTCATATAGGCTAAATTACAAATTTTAAGTGAATTTAAAAATTATGAAAGAAGACTATAGACCAAAGTTCACTGACCTAGTTTCTTTATACCACACTGAAACCTCCTTCTTTGGGTCTTTGGATGGGATTTCCTTCTTTTGCTGAATTATAAATATTGAAGCCATACAATTTTTATCAGCATCTTCTGTCTCTTCCCTAATTTTCAAACCTATATATGCAACTACTTAATGAACATCATTGATTGAATATCCAACTGGTGTTCATAAAACTAAATTCTTAATAATCCACACCAAAAACTATCCCTCATCTCATTAAATGGTATCATCTTCTGTGTTATTTTTCAGACCAAATATCTTACAATATCTTTCACTATTTTTATTCCTCTCACATTGCTTATTCATCTCTTCAAAAACATTCTGTGAAGTCTACCTTCAAAATAGACTACAATTTTGACTATCTTCACTATCTCTCTGCTATTTCCTTGGCTTACTGCAATTAGCTTCCTGCCAGTCTCTCCACTTTTATTCCTGCTTTCAGTCATCTGTTCTCCTGCAGCAGCCCAAATGATTCTTTTGCAATCTGGTTTAGATAATGCCACTCACTTTTTCAAAATTGCTACAGTGGATTCCTACACATACTATCTACATAACTTGGCCTCCAAAACCCCAAAAGATTTCTATCCAGGTTACCTCCCCAAATTCATCTCTTACAAGTCTCATTCTGCTTGAAACTTTCTGCTATATCTCAAATATGCATATTTCTTTGCCATCTCCTTAGTTCCACTGTTCTTTTATATATGTTCATTTTAATGATCAGAAACAGTTTACCTGTAAAATATTTATAAGTATTTTATTCATTCATTCAATGGACAAATAATTATTGAGTACTTAAATTGTGTCAAGCTTTTCCAATAAGGCAGACCCAGTCATCACAGAGGATCTACTAACTCATTTAAGCTCAAGGTTTACTCCAGGGTGCCATATAATCAGAGGACAGAAATGATGGTAGTGGCTGAGGAATCACCTTTTCACCATTAGTCTCCTAGTTTTCCTGATGGAGGTATTACTCTTGAAATTAAGAGATAACTGAGAACATCAAAGAACTTCTTTAATCTTCTAATGACAAGTATCATATAAACCCTGACCAGCAATGTTCTCATCTTTTTTCACTCTTATTTAGCAATAATACTAAATTTTCTTTGAGGAAGTCCCCATTCAGCAATTTGACTATTATATCTGCTTATATATGTCTTTCTCCTAACTCAATAGCTTTAGGTTATATCATAAAATTAAAAAAATGTGTTTCAGTTTTTTTACATAAGACATATTATTAATAAGCAAGCAAAACAGATACTTTTACTTTACTCAAAGTATCTATCACACTCATATTTAGGAAATATATATATATATAATATGTTATAATATGCTATATTATATGTTATATATATGTTATAATATAATATGTTATAATAAAACATTTTCCTATACCACAGTAATTATATTTTCCAAATCTAGTTGCCAGACCTTAAATAAATGATAGTCACAAGTCTGAGTCATAATTTTGCACATCTGTAAGAAAAGATTAATAATAGCTAGCTACTGAGTGGGAATATTTGTAATTAATGAGCTAAAATATTTGAAAGCATATATAGCACAGTGCATGGACAAAAACAGATGATCAATCTTTGTTTTGTTATAGCATATATGAAGCTTCAGTTGCTACCTAACAGCATGTATAAGTTGCTATTCCTCTGAAGTGCAGAAGAACCTGGTGAGAAAACATTTGACTGATTCCACATAAAATCGACAACAAAAAAATATTTAATGAAAGGAAAAGAAATACTAACCTTGTAAGAACATCTATCAATTGTTAAGCAAAACTATGTAACAGATGCTACGTGCATGCATATATTATACACATTTAATGTGATTATATTTAATGTATCACATGTATTGTGTCACAATTTATCTTTACAAGTATTGTTATCCTAATTTTAGTTGAACAAACTAAATCTCAGAATATTTCGTTATTTTTCTCCAAATCACACATTATTAAGGGACAGAACTGGAATTGGAATCCATGTTTGATTGATTTCAAAACACCTATACTGCCAGTGGAAGTTTTTTCAACTTTTCAAGTGACATAATTGCCTATGAATTAGATATTCACACAATTACACATTAATAGTAGAAATCACACTGTACAATTGTGTGAATATCTGTTTCATAGGCAATTATTTTGTTCCATGACAATGAAGTTATCATTTATTTCCCTGTTTTGCCATTGGGAATAAATAACATTACATGGGCATTTATTTTTTAATTAAAGAAGTCCTCCACCTCATCAAACCTCTCAAAATTGAGGGAGAAGAGCTTCTTAAAAATTGCCACTGAATCATATGTGCTACTGTGCTAGTGTTAGATGGTAAAAGACTATCCTATTCCTTTATGTTTCAGAACTAAGCACAATGTTTATCATAGAAATTATTCAGTAAAATTCAAATAATTATAAACCTAACTGGGATATCAACTGGTATAATTCTCCTGCTTTCTCATTTTCTTGTGGTCATTTATATCTGCTTTTTATCCTATGTGTAGGGCAAACAAAGACAAAAACACGCTTCAGTTTTGTAGAAAGAAATGTCTATAGGATAAAACAAAAGCATTCTGAGCATTCATGCCCAAAGTATAGTAAAAATCAGTGATGTGTGGCTGCCCCCCAAATCTTTTGAATGCACCCTGCTCATTTTATTAGTTTCCCATATACTGGATACAGTTCCAAACATAAAATTCAAGAACATATATTTTCCAGGAATCCTTGCATCTAGGATATAGACATGTGACTTGGGTTCTGCCTACCAGGTACACATGTTCAAAACATTGTGTTGGAAATTAGTTATACCAGGCTGGATGCTGGTGAAGGCTCAACTGAGCCAGGGAGGTGCTAAGGTCAGGGAGAGGGGTAGCAGCTTTCCTATTTGTCCAGTGTTTTAATTTCCTAACTGCCAAAACAAATACCATGCAATGAATGGGTGGTAGAATAAGGTAGTTATAAATACAACCTATGACTTTATGTCCAGTTACAGAAACAAAGACTAAAATAGTCATGAATAGATTTATTTGTTTTGTTATATGTTTGCATATATTCACAAAGTAAATATTTTTTCTTTCCCATCTTATCACCTTATCATATAACATAAATGCATTAACTTTATGTCATAGTATTTAAGTTATAGTATATCAAGTTTCAGAGTGAATATTATACAAGGACTAGCACAATTTTCTGAGAAAAAAGTTAATGTCTCTCAAGGTATAAACAGGACAACTAAGTAATATAGTTGAAAATATGTCAGTGTGGTAATTTGAAGCTGTATGTACCCCAGAAAAACATGTTCTTAAATCTAATCCAAACTTGTGGGTGTGGACCCATTGTGAAAAAGACCCTTTGATGAAGTCAGGGAGGGTCTTAATCCTATTACTGGAATCCTTTATAACAGAATGAAATTCAGAGAGAAAGAGAGCCAAGGAAGTAAGAAGCTGAAAACAACAAAACCTGGAGGAGAAGGAAGAGATCAGTGGATGCCGCCATGTGCGTTGCCATGTGTCAGAGGAGCCAGGAATCACTGACAACTGGTTTTCCAGAAGAATGCTTCACCTTGATGTCTTTTTTTTTTTTTTATTGTGGGTAAAAATCAAATTTTTCACAATACACATCAAAATTTGTAAAATGATGTATAAATATATATGCATATATGTGCATTTGCTTGTTTAAATGTTATTATATATATATATATATACACATATATTTTTAAAGGTGCTTAGATTACCTAGATATTACACGGAAATTACAGGGAATCCCATGTTCCCCACCTCCCACACCTCCCACAACATCCCACACAAACATCCTTCATCAGTGTGACACATCATCTGCAATGAATATACACATCCTGGGCCTTTTGCCACCAAGCATAGACCACAGTCCACATCGTAGACCACACTCTCTCCCGTACAGTTCTGCATGGTATATGCTGATGTAAAATGCCCTACATCTGTCGCCGAAATGCCACTCAGGACAACCCCCAAGTCCCAAAAAGTCCCTGTATTTCAACTGCCTTTCCCCTCCCTGCCCCGAGAGTGTCCAGTGGCCACCATCTCCACCTCACTGTTACAATTTCTTCCATTGCTTGAATCACAATATGTCTACAATGTTGCTCAAATGTGGCCTCTCTCTAAGCCAAACTCAGCATATGAATGCATTACCTTCCCCCCAATGTGGGACATGACTCCTGGGTATGAGCCTCCCTGGCAATGAGGGATTAATACCAAGTGCCAATTGGCAACACGATTGGAAAAAGGCCTTGAATAAAAAGGGGGAAAAAGTAAAGAGAAATGAGTTTGTGTGTCTAAGAGACTTCAAAGAGAGTCGGGAGGTCATCCCAGAGGTAATGCTTATGCACACATCAGTAGGCTCTCATAGAACACCAAAGTTGATATCACCCCACACAGAGGGACTACTGAGGGATCTGGAGACACCCAGGTCCTATATAAGGGGGGATAGCCCCAGAGATTGATACCTTATTAGTGGGATCTCCTTTGGAATCTGTACTCCTGAGAGTGACAGAGTTGGACTCAAATAAGTCCTCCCTGCACATGGTCCAACAGTCCCATCTATTCAAACCTATATGTGATGCTGGAGTTTTTAGGTGTACTTCCAGAGACTGGAGGCTCTGGCCTACTTATGTGCCAGCTGTGCCTGGAATCTGAGTGGAGCTGCAACTCCTACCCTACAGCTCAGTGGACTCATCCAAGTCACCTGGTGAGGAGACTACAATGGGTAAAGGCCATCCCAGGATATGGAGAGGGCCTGCAGCTGCAGGCAGGATAATTCCATCTACTGTATCCATGGGATATAAGCCCTCTCTCACTGGGAGGTGGAGTAGACCTCACCATCCCAGTCCCCTCAGGATTGGAAGAAGAACTATGGACTAGAGTGGACCTTGATGTCTTAATTTGGACCTTGTCCTGGACTCAAAACCATAAATTCCCATTGTTTAACATTAATTTTTCATTGTATTTGCTTTGAGCAGCATAGGAAACTAAAACTTTCTGTTATTGTTTTTATTTAGAGATTAAATATAGTCTAAGGAGATGTATATGGGTGCTAAGCTGACAAAAAAAGTAGATTATGATGATGAGGTTCGTATGTCAAATTGGCTAGATTATTGTGTCCAGTTGTTTTATCAAACAAATACAGGACTGATTGTTACTGTGAGGAGAATTAGTGGATTTAAATCTTAAGTTGATTGTATCTATGGCTGATTACATCTACAATCAACTGAGGGGATTGCCTTCAACCATGAGAGAAGAAGACTCATCCAATCAGTTGCAGGCCATAAAAGGAGAAGAAATGATTTTTTCAGACAGAAGGGAGAATTTTCATCTCTAGTTCAGCCAGCCAGTTTCTCCTGGCTAGCTCAAGTTTTTTCAAAGGAATTCATTGAAAACCTCATCAGAGCTCCCAACATGCAGCCTAACCTATGGCATTTGGGCTTGTCCATCTCCTCCTGTCAGCCTGTTTTCTTGGAGAACCATGACTAAGATAGCCAGTGGCAGAAGGGTTTGGTGTCAGCAGTGGCAGTGGCTTCCTTAGCTTGCTAGTCCTGTACAGGTGAGCTTCTGCATGTGGCTTCTGGTGGCTCAGCCTTGACTCTGACTGTGGCCTTTCTAAAGATTGTTAAGATACTTAATTCCTTTTAATAAATACTTTCCAGTTAAATAAATTATAGATGATTTTGCATCTTCAGCTAAGAACCTTGATGCTATAACAAACCAACATAAAATTCTCCATTTTAATGTATCACCAAGATTAAATTCTATCAACTTCAGAAATATTTCTGCTGTCAAGATCCTTTAACAAATGCAATTACTCTTAAAAGAGTTAAGTGGAGATGATGGACAATAAATATTTATTAAGCATTTAATTTACTCTGTCCCAAACTTGGTTTAGGTGCTACAGACTCAGAAGTGAATAAAAAAGGCCCTGCCTCTATTTTCATGGAGTTTTCACTCTGCCTGCGAGAGATGAAAATTAAGCAAATAAATTAGATAAATCAGTTTTTAAAAATACTGTAGAGAAAATGTTAACAGGTGATATGATAGAGAGTAACTCAAGGACATAAAGAGTGGTTTTACAATGCATGCTTAAGGAATATTGCTCAGCCTATGGGGCATTTGAACTGTAGACTGAGTGATAATAACAAGCCAACAATTTGAAGATCTAGAGTAAGAGGAGCAATTCAGGAAACAAGAAGAGCTAGAAAAAAGGCCTGATGGTAAGAAGAAGTGTATTGTAACTGGAGCACTGTGAACAAGGAATAGAATAGTACTGGATGAGGTCATGGAAATCTTTCTTTGAATGGACAGAGATTGGGCAGAGCCTTATAGGCCATGAAAAGGTTAGTTATAATTTAGAGTAAATTTAGCTAAGTGGATAGTTTTCTTGTAAAAATCACCTTATTCCAGCTGCTTCAAGTGAATGCAAGAGCTCTTACATGGGGAAAAATGATGGAAATTAAAATAAAAGCAGACCATGAAGAGGCAATGTGGAGACTGATGTTCCTAGCTGCACAGGAGAATCCAAATGCCACCACAAAGAGCAATCACCAGAAAGGACAAAGTCTGTGGGTGAAGATGGTTTGTTGAGTACATGCGTTATATTTCTCATCCTAATTTTATATGATCTGAATTAATAAGAATATGGATAAAGTTGCTTAGCGATCTTCAAGTTGGAATAGAGGGAAATGGATAATGATACTCAGTCAGGTCAAATAAAATTCCCCTCCCCTCAATCATAAGCATGTGTCCAATGGTTTTATTCATATTGTTTCAGCTTGATGTCTCTCATCCCTGAACATGGGCAGATAAACACTGCATTTTTACTTTTGACTCTTCTTGGCACACTCTAAAGAGAACCCCTACTTACAAATCACCTTCTAGTATATCACTTATTCTACTTTTTTTTAGTACTATTCATTCTGAGTCTATGCTGCTTTTGTTTTAATATTTTTACTTATTTAATGCCTGTCTCTCTTAACTAGAAAGTGTTCTTTACTCCAATATATGCAAATAACCTGAAAAATAACATAGTTCTTAAGAGTGCGGGTTCTAAATCCCAAATACTTAGTTTAAAACCCATCTCAGGCATTCACTAGTAGAATAGACCTTGGTTAAGTATTTTACATTTCCACGCTTGAATTAATACTTCTAGAAAACAGAAATAACAGTATTTACTTCAAAAACTCTTATGAGGATTAAACAAGCTAATGCCTTTATAGTGTTTTCCAATTAGTAGTAAATAAATAATAGCTTTTATTTCAAATATTAATTATCATGCTGCATTTTCTTAATTGTCATAAAAATTTCATTAGATTTTGGGGTCTTTCACAAGTTCATATGATACGGGCACATTTACATTTTAAGGTGAAATTTTTAGACTTTAATCTCATCTATTTTGCATTAATTTTATAGGATTTGCTCTCAGAATTCTTAAAGTTCTTCATGGCCTCTGTATTAGTCAGGGTTCTCTAGGGAAACAGAATCAACAGGAAATATCTGTCAATGAGATGAGATTTTTTGAGTCTCTCACATGACCATGGGGATGCACAAGTCCAGCTTGCACAGGCAGGCTGCAAACCAGGGCCTTCGGTGAAAGTTCAATGAAAGTCCTTGATGAGTTTCTGGGAGATTTTGGCTGTCCAAAGATGAGTTGGGAAATTCTCTTTGAATATTGAAATCACTTCTCCTTTTAAGGCATTCAACTAATTGGATAAAGCATCACCCATTGCTGATGGCAATCTCCCTGATTGATGCAGATATAATCAGCCATCCATGCAGTAAACTCACTGGTGACCAAAGTCCATAAATGTCCTTGTATTACAATTAGCCCAGTACTTGATTGACCAAACACCTGGACACAATTACCTGGCTGAGCTGACACATTAACCTAACCATCATAGTCCACCGCTTGTCAATTCGGCAACAATACACATTAATCCTTAAACCATAATTAGTCTCTAAGTAAAAACAACAGACAAGCATGCATATATACTTCTGCCTAACAATGTTCAACTCACATGTGTACAACCAGTAACACATTAATTCCCTACAGAATAGGGTGCAAGTCCTTGGGAAATATTCACACTTAACTTGACATGCTAAAATATTATGACATGAAACTCATACAACTTTTCATATGATAGGGGAAAAGTTAGGGAAGAAAAAAAGAAATTCATTTTTTATACATATAAGATCATACTCATAATGAAACAAGGAAGAAAAATTCATGACTATTATAGTCCTCACTTCTGTAACCGGTCATTTGGTTGAAGTTCATATTAATCACTATCTTCTTCCACTACCCATTCCATGTTCCCTTTACCCTCACCAAGCACTTCAGCTGGCTGTTGTTCTTTGCCTGGTGAGGTGACCCAAACTTTCATTCCTGAAGATTCTGGGTCATTGTTAGTTCTGCGTGGATTGGTTTGTTTCAATTTTCCATTGACTTTAGTCACAGGGCATGGCAGTACTAGGAGACACCCTAGAGGTTCCTCTGTATTCCAGGCAAATTCTTCTTTACCCTCATTATATAGATATAGCCCTATTTCCCCTTGATAGTCAAGATCAGTCACCCCAGCCAGTACAGTAATTCCCTTCTTTGCCTGTTGATTCACATGTAAGAGGAGCCCAAAATGGCCAGGTGGCAGTCTTAACTTCCCATTCAATGGAATCATTCTTGTGTTCCTTGGTGGCAGTACTCCTCCTTTTGGGACTAAAACATGTAGACCATCAGAGCTTAAGGCTGCAAGGACAGGAAGCAAAAATGTTCCTAGTGGGTCACTAGGTATAATATTTAGTGGTGCCACTCCCATTTCCACCCCTTGAATCCTGGGCCCATGAATCCTGTTTATGTGAGAAACAGCACCATAAAGTGGACACTGATTTAGAGCATATACAGCCTCCTGGGGGACATTGCCCCAGCCCTGCAAGGTAATGGCACCTAATTGGAACCATAATGGAATATTAGAAAGGCCATTCCACTGTTTTGTCAATCCAGGTGTTTCAGGGTGATGGGGAACATGGTAAGACCAGTGAATTCCATGAGCATGTGCCTATTCTCACACATCATTTGCTGTGAATTGGGTTCCTTGATCTGAAGCAATGCTGTGTGGAATGCCATGGTGGTAGATAAAACATTCAGTAAGTCCACAGATGGTAGTTTTGGAAAAAGCATTGCATGCAGGAAATGAAAACCCATACCCAATTAAAACAAATTGCTGCCCCTTCCATGGTGGAAGAGGCCCAATGTAGTCTACCTGCCACCAGATAGTAGGCAGGTGGAATGGTGCCATATTGGGCACTGAGTGTGGGTCTCTGCTGCTTGTAGACTGGGCATTCAACAGTGGCTGTAGCCAAGTCAGCCTTGGTGAGGGAAAGTCCATGTTGCTGAGCCCCTGCATAACCTTCATCCATACCTCCATGGACAATTTTTTCATGAGCCAATTGGGCAATGACAGGAGTGGCTGGGGAAAGAGGCTGAACATTAGCCACAAAGCTGCTCATTTTATTCACTTGATAATTAAAATCCTCCTCTGCTGAAGTTACCCTCTAGTATGCATTCACATGGGACACAAATATGTTCATTTTTTTGTCCACTCAGAAAGGTCTATGCACATACCTCTTCCCCAGATCTCCTTACCACCAATTTTCCAATCATGTTCCTTCCAAGTCCCTGACCATCCAGCCAAACCGTTGGCAAAAGCTCATGAATCAGTGTACAAAGTCACCTCTGACCATTACTTCTTCCAAGAAAAATGAGCAATCATGTGCACTGCTCAAAGTTCTGCCCACTGGGAGGATTTGCCCTCACCTCTATGCTTCAGGGATGTCCAAGAAAAGGGCTGCAGTGCTGCAGCTGTCTACTTTTGGGTAGTACCCGCATATCATGCAGAACCATCTGTAAACCAGGTCTGAGTTTTCTCATCCTCAGTCAACTGTTGTAAGGGACTCCCCAAGAGGCCAAAGCTTTGGGCTGGGAAAGAGAAGGTAACATGGTAGGGAGGGTGACCATGGGCATTTGAGCTACTTCCTTATGTAACTTACTTGTGCCTCCAGGACCCACTCAAGCCCATTTCATATATACCACTTCCACTTTATTACAGAGTGCTGCTGTGCATGCCAAACTTCATGGTTTGGTGGGACAGACAATACCTAGTTCAAGATAGGTAACTCAGGTCTCATGGTAACTTGATGGCCCATTGTTGCCGGTCAGGTGCCGGTCAGGACCTGGGTCTGTGAAAACAGTGCTACGGATGAGAAAGAAATAATAAGACAAGAAGAGAAGAGAGACTGGGATCAGGGTACTCTCCATCCGATATGGATAGAAGAGCCCAGCCACCTCATAAAGCATGGCTTTTATTCATTGTTTGGCAAATCAAAATACATGTGCACATGTGTAAGGATAATAGATACTTAACAGTTTCACCTGAGCTGAAATCAACAAATCTTAAAGGTCAATGACTCAGCTCTTTTACATTTCAAACATTGTCTCACGCTGTTTCCCCATCCAGCTGGAGAGCTTGTTTATTATATTCCCAGGTGATCTGCTTTTCCTTCAGTAGTCAGTCTGAAACTCCATCATTCCCCCCTTTATTAGTTAAAGCTCATAGGAACCATTATATAAGCCGATACAAGGTGACCTCCTGTCACACTTGTTTTCTTCCATAGGCTCTTGTGACTGTGCCTGTTTTAGGTTTGTCCTCCTCTGAGGATCTTACCCGTCATTGACTAACCAGCCAAACTTTTGAGCTCTTACATGGAAGGGAATTTCATGAATATTTATGCTTCTTCAGGTTCCTTAAATGAATATTTTTGTGCAGATAATTAGTATTAAGATAATTAGTATTTCTACTAAATAATGCCAAATTTAGTTTTTCTTGGCCAAGCTTCTCAACAAAAATGCTTTCATCTGGTCTAATTTTTCATTTTTTCTATGAATATATGTTATTACTTTAGCCTGGACAATACAAACAAAATGCATATAACAATAATTCCTAATTCAATCCAAAATGATATTTGAACTGTTTTTTGTTTCCACCAGTGAAATGACTGCACCAGTGGTTTCTTTCAATTCGTTTTGATATATGCTCAATGCTTTCTTTTGCAATTCTAAAAGATCTATAGAAACATTATGCTTATATCCAATCAAATGATTTTTCACTTCCTCCCAATCATGTTCACTATTATAAGCCAAAGGAGTAATACAAAAAGAACTTTCATTCCAATCACATTTAAGAGCTCTTAACAAGTTTAAAGTATAAATTTAATTACCCAAGTATATAATAGTTGTTTCAAGATCAGTCATACGATTATTCAGTTCCATATCAATGTGAGACTGGCTATGCCACATCTCACTTGCATCTTTATGCCAGTCCTTAACATATTGTTGAGTCTGGACTCTTTGATGCAGTGCTGTGCCAGTGACAGCTGCAGCGGTCATGATGCCAATCAGTCCCAAAATTTCTGCTATTAAAAGTCCAATCAGTCTTTTAGTTCTTTTTAAATAATGGTTGAGGAACTGCCACGGCAACTGGGATTCTGGAGACTACTGCCAACGTTTGGTCATACGAACCGGTAACCATAGTCCTTTTCTTCTTCTTGCTATAAAGAGAGTTTGATTTTCCTGCAAGTATGAATTCTTAAGACATGTAAATAAGGAGCAATTGAAGCAACTACTGTTCCTTTCATCAAAAGTTACTGTTCCAATGATATAAATATAGGATCTCGTACATATACTGTAAAAAATTGAGTTGATTTTCTTTTTAAAATAGTAATAGCAGTTTTGCTGCCTTGCCTTTCAAAAATTGGACCAGTTCCCAAAAATAATTTCCACAAATAACTGAGTTTTGTTAAGTTTAGTGTCCCATGGTTGTGGGATATATCTTCCTTGATTTTTCCAAATTATTGAGCTGTTAATAAATGCTGTATTACCAAAATTCCAGAAATAAGGATTACTGTCATTTGTGATTATGGTTGATTATTAATGAACCAAGATATGGTTGTGTTTTTAATAGGTTTTGGTATCCCTTTAAGGGCCTGATCCTTTACAATTCCATAGGAATCATTAAAATCACAACCTCTGTAAGCCCATGACAAATATGCCATTTGTCATTAAGTAGTCTATTGTGAGAGTGATGTAAGATTTACCATATTTTCTGGTTTATATGGTAACAGCTCTAGAAGAGGTGGGTTGGTTATATATGCCCGATAAGTGTAATTATGATGTGGTATCTTACCTTGACCTAATACTTTACCCATAATTAATCGAATGTGAAACCACCATGTTCATAGTTTAAGTTTTGGCAGCATCTTCATCTCTAGGCTTGATTCTTCTGGAGGGGATCTACTGCTCTTCTCCTGTTTCTGTAATGATAAGAGCAAACCCTCGGCCCCCAAATTTTACCTCTCCTTTTCTGCATTTATTTGTTGTTTCATTTTTCCAATATATTGGTTGTCCACATTTTTCATTTTCATTCCTTTTTTTAACCTCCCAATGTCTTTCTGCTGCTGTGGTAGTAGAAATTTGTTGTCTATTAAGAAAATTTAAGGTAAGCAATGCTTTACATAGTTTGTCTTTAGCAGATTCTCCTCCATCTCCCTTTTGTTTTTGCAGAATTTTAATAAGTGATTGCTTTTTTCTACTATCGCTTGTCCTTGGGGGTTATATGGAATTCCTGTAACATGTTTAATATTCCAGTCACTGCAAAATTTTTTGAAAGATTGACTAAGATAGGCAGGCCCATTATCAGTTTTTAGCTGTGCTGGCAGGCCCATTACAGCAAAAGAATGTAATAAATGAGAATGCATATGTGAGGCCTTTTCACCAGCTTGAGCAGTTGCCCAAATAAAATTAGAATATGTGTCCACTGTCATATGCATATACTGAAGATGGCCAAAAGAGGGCCCATGTGTAACATCCAAATTTCATTAGGATGTTCTCCACGGGGATTAATTCCTGGAAAGAAAGTGGGGGCATTTATGGGCCCACAAGTAGGATATTGTCTAACAATCCTCTTACTTTCTTTTACTGTTAAGTGGGGATATTTATGATGTAAGCCAGAAGCATTAGTATGTGTAAGTTTATGATAATCAGCAGGAGATTCTACATGAGCAATAAGTTTATCTACTAAATCATTCTGTGAAGCCATAGGGCCAGGAAGTTGAGAATGGGAATGAATATGAGTAATGTAGATTGGATTAGAACGTTCACGAACAGTTTTTTTGTAATTGTAGGAAAAGAACTTCTAATTCAGAAGCTAGAGTTATTTGAGCTGTTTCTATATGACAAACAACATGACAAACATAAGCAGAATCAGACACAATATTTAAAGGCTCAGAAACATAGTTAACAATTGAATAACAGCCATAAGTTCTACCTTTTGGGCAGATAAATAAGATGTTTTCCAAGATTTTGTAGTTGGCCCTAAATAGCCTGCATTTCCATTACTGCTGCCATCAGTGTAGTAAGTTGGCGCAGCGGAAAGTGGTTGTTGTTTGACAACCTTAGGAAGAATCCATGAAGTACATTTTAAAAACTGTAAAAATTTTGAATTTGGGAAGTGATTGCCAATTGTTCCAATAAAATCTGCTAAGGCCACTTGCCAAGAGCTACTGAATTGCCAGAGCTGAGAAAGCTCCTGCTTTGTAAGATCTAGTATGATTTTATCAGGATCTCTAGCCATAAGCTGTCTCAGGCGAATACGGCCCTTTGATATTATTGCTGAGATTTTTTCAGGATAAGTATGAAGTTTTTTTTGTATCTTTGTTTGGTAGGAATATCCGTTCTATTATGCCCTCCTCTTGCCAAAGTATCCCAGTAGGGGAATGGCAAGATGGAAATATTAAAAGAGAAATTGGAAGATTTACGTTTATCCTTGTTAGTTGGCTATTTTGCACTCTTTTTTCTAGCCATTTTAACTCCTTTTTGCTTCTGGGCTTAAAATGCAAGGACTATTTAAGTCAGGGTCTCCTGTTAGAGTATTGAAAAGATTAGTTAAAGCATAATTTGGAATTCCTAAAGTAGGCCGTACCCAATTAATATCACCCAGTAATTTTTGAAAATCATTTAAAGTACATAAATTATCAGTACAAAACTGGATTTTTTGTGGAGTTATAATATTTTTATTAATAGTATGTCCTAAAAATTGAATAGGAACTTGTTTTTGAATTTTTTCTTCTGCTATTTGCAATCCATACTGAGGAAGAATTTCTTTAGCCAGCTGAAATAGTTGTTTCAGCTCAGAAGATTGCTTGGTGGCAAAAAGAATATCATCCATATAATGAATAATTATAGCCTTAGGAAATTGTTTTCATAAAATTTGTAACGGAATGTGAACAAAGGATTGACATAATGTAGGACTGTTCGTCATTCCCTGAGGTAAAACTTTCCACTGATATCGTTCAGTAGGAGCTGAATGATTAATAGAAGGAATAGTAAATGCAAATTTTTTCTATCATTTGGATTAAGAGGAATAGTAAAGAAACAATCTTTTAAGTCAATAATAATAATATGCCAATTTTGTGGGAAGATAGTTGGGGATGGCAAACTAGGCTGTAAAGATCCCATAGGTTGAATAACTTTGTTAATTTCACGCAAATCAGTTAACATGCGCCATTTGCCAGATTTCTTTTTAATTTCAAAAACTGGAGAATTCCACAGACTAGTAGAGGGCACAATATGCCCTGCCATTAATTGTTCCTGCACTAATTTTTTCAGGGCTTCCAATTTTTCTTTTGGAAGGGTTGACTGTTCTACCCAGATAGACTTGTTTGTCAGCCATTTTTAAAGGTAATGAGAAGCCCTTTTTAACAGTAGCCCCTACTCTAAATTTGAATATCCTTGGCCACTGTAGTCTCCAGTAAGCCCAGTTTCAGGTCGGGAAGGGAGAGCATATTGTATATGAGTAATAAGATGTTTATCTGTATCAGAAACGTGAGGAATATTCAAATAAGCTCCCCATTGGTATAATAAGTCTCTTCCCCATAAATTAAGTCCTAAATCTGCAACATAAGGTTGCAGAGCAGCCTCTTGTCCTTCTGGACCTTCTACCTTAAATATCTGAGTACTCTGGTAAACACCTGTCATTGTTCCAACGCCAGTGAAAACTGTAGGCACCTTTTGCAAAGTCCAAGCTTGTGGCCAATATTGTTTAGCAATAATAGAAACATCAGCTCCCGTATCCACTAATCCTAAAAGTATCTTTCCATTTATTTTTATGATAATTTCAGGCCTTTCATCTCCAGTTGCTGTTTGCCAAAAAACTTTATGCCCAATGGAACCAAATTCCTTTGCACATTTTAAAGGAGGTTTACAATACAGTAACAAAAGAAGTTGAGCTGTGCTATCTCCTGATTTAATTTGATAGGGAGTTAAAGTTTGTACCAATAAACAAATTTCTTCATCAGAATTGGAGTTAATGATCCCAGGTTGCACCAAAACACCTTGGGTCATAAGACTGCTATGGCCAATAATGAAACTTATATTGTTTTTTGGGATAGGCCCTTTAATTCCTGTTCTTATTTTTTGTATACCCAATGAAGGTATAATGAACTTAGTTTCAGCTGAGGGAAGATCCACAGCTGCACTGCCTTTAGTAACTGCCTTAAATTCTGTTATAGGCCGGAGCAAGCTGCCCCGTTGCTGACTGGGTAGATTTGCGCTAGGATGAAAGATGTGCTTATATTGTTTGTCTAAGGGCCTTGAGCGAGGCCCGCTTGGAAGTTTCCCAACTTATTAATGAGACTGCCATTTTTATGATATTTATTTTATTTTATTTTATTTATTTATTTTGCTGCTTTTTTATTTTATTTTATTTTTTTTAAAGCTCTCCATTGCTTTTATTTTATTTATTTTTTTATTATGGGTAAAAATCAAAATTCTCACAATACATACAAACATTTGCAAAATGATATATAAATATATATGCATATGTGTGTATTTGCTTACAAAAATGTTATTTATATATATATATATATATATATATATACACATATATTTCAAGAGGTGCTTAGATTACCCAAAATATTACACGGAACCCACTGGGATTCCCATGTTGCCCACCTCCCACACCTCCCACCACACCCACCCACCATATCGAAGGGATATAAGCCCTCTCTCACTTGGAGTTGGAGTGGACATCACCATCCCAGTCCCCTCAGGATTGGGGGAAGAACTATGGACTAGAGTGGACTTGATGGTATTCTCTTGTTCACATATGGTGATTCTAGCAATGCAAGAAATTATAACAATGAGGTGGAGCCAGTGGCCACTTGACACTTTTGGGGTAGGGAGGGGATGAGCAGTTGAAATACAGGGGCTTCTTTGGGAGTTGGAAGTTGTCCTGAGTATTGTTGTGGCAACGGATGTAGGCCATTTTAAATCAGCACACACCACTCAGAACTGAGTGGGAGAGAGTGTGGTCTACAGTGTGAACTGTGGTCTATGGTTGGTGGCAAGGCTCCAGGATGTGTAAGTTCATTGAGGGTGGTGGGCCACATTTTTATGATATTTAAAATGGCATTCCTTGACCCAGTGAAACCCCTTCTGACATATAGGACATACACGTGTCGGTATTGATCTATTATTGCCACTAGATGGAGCGCTTACACCAGTTTTGGCTCAGCAATCTTTTTTCATATGACCTGGTTTCCCACATTTAAAGCAATTTAAATTGTTAATCATAGGACCATGTCCCTTTATAGCTGCTGCAAGAAGGGTCATGTTATATGTATTAGACCCAATGACTTGGCATGCCTTTATATAATCCTGTAAAGTACCTCCATTTGTCTTTATGGGACTCAAAGCCTTTTTACACTCACTGTTAGCATTATCAAAAGCCAACATCAGAATAAGCATCTCTTTAAGGTCAGGCTGAGTTACTGTCTTATTGGCTACATCTGCCAGCCTAGCTACAAATTCAATTTAAGATTCAGTATTTCTTTGAACAATTTTTGAAAATGATTGTACAGCCTGTCCAGGGGTGGAAATTCGTTGCCAGGCAGCTAGGTAGCACAATCGAACTTGTACAATGGCAATATCATCATATCGAGCTTGGCAAGGAACTCCAGCCCATTGACCTATTCCTAATATTTGTTCAGCAGTAATAGGCACTGGTGGATTTTGCTGTTGATTTCGTCGTGCTACAATATTAGCTTCATCAGCCCACCAAGTTTTAAATTGTAAAAATTCTGCTGGACTAAGAACAGCTTGAGCTAACAAATCCCAGTCCCAGGGTATTAATCTGTCTGCTTGTGCCATTCCTTGCACCAATCCTGGAGTATAAGGAGAATTTACACCATATTGAGTGCATGCTTGTTTTAATTCTTTGATAGTTTTAAAAGGAATAGGAGCATGCTCATTTTGTATACCCCCTTGGGGATTATCAGCATCTACTGGAATTTGAGTTACTGTTACCAGAAAAGTAGAAAAAAGTTGCATAGCCTCTGAATCTCCTTCTCTACTTCCTTGTGCTATACTTTTCATAATTGATGAGGATTGTGCTGGCACAAAAACAGAAACTTTAGGAGGGTCATGAAATGTTGTAAAAAATGGATCAGTAGGTACCTTAGGAGGTGCAGATGCTGGTTCAAAAGACAACAAATCATAATCTGGAGCAGACGGCACAGAGACTGCTGGAAAAGCTCCACAAACTTCCTCTTTCCTTTCCTTCTTTCTATTAGACATGAGTCTATCTGTTCTTGCAAGTTCACTAGCCCCCTCACATATATTTTCATCAAAATCACCATTAGCTTGTTCTGCTATAGGTCCAACAATAGCAGTATCCTCTTTATAATCTTCATCTTCATCTGATTGTAAAGGTTCAAGAGCAACAGAAATAAGACTACACAAAGACCATACATGAAGGGGAATTATTTCTCCATTTTGATAAACGCTTTTTAAAGCTTTCTTCACTAACTCCCAATGTTTCAGGTTTAAAATATCCCACCCTTGTGGCTGAAACCAATAACAATGTTTCTGTACAAGAAAAAAAATTCCTCAAGAGCCGAGGATTTAATAGTTACACCGGTGCGTTTTAATAAGGTTTTTAACACTCTAGAAAACTCTTCAAAGTTTGACTGCTGATTACCCATTACCCTGATGATTCCAAGGATGAAGCTTACCTTTTCTGTTTTCTTTTCCTTTTCAAACCGCTCTCAGGAGCTCCTTGGTCCGCGCACTGAATGAAAGAAAATTTTCATTTTCAGGGTCCCTGTTCGGGCGCCATATGTTGCCAGTCAGGTGCCGGTCAGGACCTGGGTCTGTGAAAACGGTGCCGCGGATGAGAAAGAAAGAATAAAACAAGAAGAGAAGAAAGAATGGGATCAGGGGACTCTCCATCCGATATGATAGAAGAGCTCAGCCACCTCATAGAGCGTGGCTTTTATTCGTTGTTCGGCAAACCAAAATACATGTGCACATGTGTAAGGATAATAGATACTTAACAGTTTCACCTGAGCTGAAATCAACAAATCTTAAAGGTCAATGACTCAGCTCTTTTACATTTCAAACATTGTCTCAGGCTGTTTCCCCATCCAGCTGGAAAGTTTGTTTATTATATTCCCAGGTGATCTGCTTTTCCGTCAACAGTCAGCCTGAAACTCCATCAGCCCATACTTAAATGTTCAGTCTCTACTAAGGCCGGGTAGCAGGCCAAAGCTGTTTCTTAAAAGGGGAATGGTTGGGGTCGGATGTAGCTCAACTGGTTGGGCGTCCGTCTCCCATATGGAGGGACCCGGGTTCGATCCCCGGGACCTCCCAGTAAAAAAAAAAAAAAAAAGGGAGGGGGGAAGGGGGGAATGGTTATCTGCAGAGGATGGCAGGGCTTTGCTCCAAAACCCTAAGAGTCTGCATTGTGATTCTCCTATAGGGCCTACCAAAGGTTCCAGATAGCATCTATTCACCACTGAAACTTCCAGCACCATTTGATCTGCTGGATCATATGGTTCAAGTGGTAGTGCAGCTTGCACAGCAGCCTGGGCCTCTCTCAGAGCCTCCTCTTGTTCTGGTCCCCAATCAAAACAAGCAGATATTCTGGTAACTCAGTAAATGGGCCAGGGTAGCACACCCAAATGAGGAACGTGTTGTTTCCAAAATCCAAAGAGACAAACTAGGCAACGTGCCTCTTTTTTGGTCATAGAAGGGGGAGACACAGCAGCTTATCCTTTACTTCAGAAGGGATATCTCAACGTGCCCCACAACGCTGGACACCTAGAAATTTCACAGAGGCAGAAGGATTCTGTACTTTGTTGGATTTATCTCTTATTATCTCTCATGCAAATGCCTTACAAATAAGTCTGGAGTCTTTGCTACTTCTTCCTCACTAGATCCTATCAACATGATATCAGCAATATAATGGACCAGTGTGATGTCTCGTGGGAGGGAGAGATGATCAAGGTCCCTACAGACAATATTATGACATGGGGCTGGAAAGTTGATATCCCTCTGATGCAGGATAGTGAAAGTATACTGCTGGCCTAACCAGCTGAAAGCAAACTGCTTCTGGTAGTCCTTACTAATGGTAATTGAGAAAAAAAAAAATTTGCCAGATCAACCACTGCATACCAAGTACCAGGGGATGTATTGATTTGCTCAAGCAATGATACCACATCAGGAGCAACAGCTGCAATTGGAGTCAACACCTGGATAAGTTTATGATAATCTACTGTCATCCTCCAAGATCCATCTGTTTTCTGCACAGGCCAAATAGGAGAGTTGAATGGGGATGTGGTGGGAATCATCACCCCTGCATCCTTCAAATCCTTGATGGTGGCACTAATCTCTGCAAAAATACCCACAAGAATCCAGCATTGGCCTTGATTTACTATTTTACTAGGAAAGGGCAGTTCTAGTTGCTTCCACTTGGCCTTTCCAACCATAATAGCCCTCACTCCACAAGTCAGGGATCCAATGTGGGGATTCTGCCAATTACCGAGTATGTCTATTCCAATTACACATTCTGGAACTGGGAAAATAACCACAGAATGGATCCAGGCACCTACTGGACCCACTGTGAGATGGACCTGAAATAAAACTCCATCAAACACCTGACCTCCATAAGCCCCGACTCTGACTGGTGGGTCACAGTGACATTTTGGTTCTCCTGGAATTAAAGACACATCTGAGCTAGTGCCTAATAATCCCCAAAATGTCTAATCACTTCCTTTTTCCCAATGCACATTTACTCTGGTAAAAGGCTGTAAGTCTCCTTGGGGAAAGACTGGGAGGAAGTTTAACAGTATAAATTTTTGGCAGTTTAACAGGATCCTTCCCCAAGGGGACATGGTCTTCTCTGCATTCAAGTGGCTCTGGGTCTTTATACTGTCTCAAGTCTGAGAATTGATTAAGGGGCCATCATTCTCTGCATCTGTAATTTGAGTTAGGGTTTTGTTTACTCGACCTGGAACACTTCTGCTTATATATATCCAGAAAAAATTTAGCAGGCTTCCCACCTATTTCTCTTCTAGGTTCCCCATGATCTATTAGCCAATGTCTTAACTCCATGTGACTCAGATTATTTTGAGTGGTGCTTTGAATCTGATTTTCATTGTGGTAGCCATGCTCATCTCACCTTTGGTGATTAACTGCTGATACTTGACTTTTACAGGACCAAGATCTGATTATCCACATAATTTTTAAGGATTCTAATTGCATTACAGCCTTCCTTACAGTAATATCTGGACTACAGAGAAAAGCAACCACAGAGCTCTTCAGAGAAGATGGGGTTCATCTTACAAATTTATTCCTCACAGTCCTGGTTAAAGGTGTGTCCTCTGAACATTCCTGGGGTGGATGGGCAGATCTCAAATGGTAAATCCATTCTAGCATTCCAATATCTCTAAGTCTTTGAATTCACTCTTCTACTGTATACCAGGGCAAATCAGCCATCTCAGCCTCTGACATGTTAGGCCATCTTTTGGTCCATGTTTCAGTCAGCCACCAAAACAAACTGTTAGAGCCCTTTCTAAACCCTTGAGCTTCAGCATTAAATCCGGAATTTCTGCTTAGTTCGCCCATATCAATAAGTTCAGCCTGACCCACCTTTATATTCCTTCCATCATTATCCCTTACCCTTAGTATCCATTCCCACACATATTCCCCTGATTTCTGTGTATATCAGTTGGAAAACTCATGCCGTTCTTTATGAGTATAGCTTACGTTCTCATGGGTCACACTTTGTATTTCACCTTTGGGGGCTGGTTGTGATTTTAATCTAATAATAGGTCTTGAAGACAAGAAGGGTGGTGGAGGTGAATAAGGAGAAGGATTAGAAATATCTTGAAAGCTACTGACCTCAGGGCATTCTTTTGCATTCTCTTCTGGTGAGACAGGATTAATCTCTTCAGGCAGGGGTTGGAAGGCAGATTCCTTACGGCAGACTGGAGGTTAGGCAGTGCAAGCTTCAGTTTGGTTGGTACCCACTTCAGGGCAGGAAGGAGGTCCAGAGTCCCTGAAGCATGCTGGAGGCTGGGTGATAACAAAGTTGACAACAGGTGATTTCCATAGGGCAGGTCATTGCAGGGTTGTCTGGTAAAGTATCAGGCAAAATTTAGGGTTCCAATGTCCCCACCAATATTATCATCATCCCCTATGTCTCCATCCAAATCCTCTGGGTTCTATTCCTTTCAAACCAATGCCTTCACTTTAACTGCAGAAACCCTGTGGGGTTGAGATTTTACTTTCCTTTGTAGTTTGGCTACTCTTACAATGAGTGTCTGAGTTTGATTCTCAGATATCTCAAGTCTGTGGTTACAGGAGACAAGATTTTCTTTCAGAGCACACAGAAACTTTCATATCATTCATGCAGCATTTAAGTTTCTAATTTGAAGACTTTGGCTCATATCTTTCTTTTGTAACTGTATCCAGGGTATCTAGGAGAAGCCAGCCAACATCATTATACCTTTTGACTCCACAAAACTCTGTTAAGGTGTTGAAAACACTCATCCAGATCCTTGTTTCTTATAAGCATGGAAGTAGGGGAATCCAGTGATGCTATTTTGCATATCTCTATTGCCAGCTCATGCCATGGACTGTTAGTGACCTCTTCATTATTGGAAAGGGAATCATTAATCCACTTGAGTCCAATTGGAGTAGAGAGCCAATTGCAAAACTACCAGAACCACCTCAGGCATCCCATGTTTAATACTTTGTTCCTCAAGAACCACTACTGGTACCAAGCTGTATTATCAGGGTTTTCTAGGGAAACAGAATCAACAGGAGGTACCTGTCAGTAATATGAGATTTTTTAAGATTCTCTCACATGATTGTGGGGATACACAAGTCCAGGTTCTGCATGCAGGTTGTAAACCAGGGACTTCAATGAAAGTTCAGTAAAGGTCCTTGATGAGTTTCCAGGAGACATTGGCTGTCTAGAGATGAGCTGGAAATTCTCTCTGAATGTTGAAATCACTTCCCCTTTTAAGGCACTCAATTGATTGGATAAAGCATCACCCATTACCGATGGCAATCTCCCTGATTGATGCAGATATAATCAGCCATCCATGCAGTAAACTCACTGGTGACCAAAGTCCATAAATGTCCTTGTATTACAATTAGCCCAGTGCTTGATTGACCAAAAGCCTGGACACAATTACCTGGCCGAGTTGACACATTAGCGTAACCATCACAGCCTCCAAATGTAATGTTTATCTATAATTAAATAATAAATAAGTCAGCATTTCTAAAAAGTTAGACAGAAATGGGATGCTGATGGAGAAGTGAGAGAGGCAATAAATTTATGACAATTATTAGGCATATACTGAATGCCAGGCACTTGCCTGGATTATTTGCACACATTAGCTCATCTAATGCTTAATATAGCCCTATGAATTTTGTACCACCATGTCATTGTACATAAGAACCAGGATTGGAATAAGTCAAAGGTTGTAAAATCCATGCAGTGTTGACAGAACTTGTGAGATGAAATTCAACTGCAAACTGTTTTTTCCAGCCTAGGCATCCTTTCACATTACCTGAAACTCTGCTGTCTATAGTAGAGAAGCAGAAGCAGAATAATATCCCTAAAATACATAAAGTTCTTAGTTGAATTTCAGAGAAAATGTTGTGTTATATAGGGTTGTTTATACAAAAATGTATCCCTTTCATCTATGGAAACAGGGAACAGAGCAACATCTACAGAGGTACAACTCAGAGAAGATGAAGTCCTGATATTTCCAGAAGAGGTATCAGCCTATATCTTCCCCAACTAGAATGGGTCAGTAGCAGTCAACATTTTTTCCTTTTGATAAAACCATACAAATATGATCTATGTGTGAGGCACTATTATAACCACTTAAAATACATTAGCCCAGTTAATTGGCCCAACAAATTTGAGGTGGGTACTATTATTACCATTTAACAAATGCACAAACACACAAAAAAAACTTGCCCAGGTCACATTCAAACCAGAGAAATCTGACTCTAATCTTATAACCATTGCATAATTCTACCCATTTTGAATAAATATTACCCTTCAAATCTTTTCATACTCTGTGAGTCTGCTTGTTAATATCAGGGTCATAGTAAAATATTTCTATGACCTATAACAGGATTTGGCAGGAGAAAATTAGAGCCAAAATCACATAAGCTCTAAGGTCTTGAAGGCAAAAGATCAATGGAGATCTGAAAACCAGGGGAGAAAATCTCAGGAATGGCAGAGGAAGAACCCATACCAGTCTCCAAGAATTCATACAAGGCCAGTCATTTTTCAGAGTATTTTGCAAAGTAGGGAGACAGAAATTATGACTTTAAGAAAAATTTTACATTAACTGTAATGGTATCTATTATCATTTCAGAGATTCCAGTAATCATGAATGTTTACAATAACTAACATTTTAACAGCTAGTGCATTAAGACTATGCAAGGATTACTTCATTTGATTGTAATAATATCTCTATCATTCCCTTTGCATGAAACTTAAAGAGGTTGTGTTTTGCCGAAGTCCACACTATCAAAGCCAAAACTAAAATTTGAACTCAGGACTATCTTAAGCAGATTCTATGCTCTTACACATTATAGTATACTAAACCCTATCACCCTTTCCTTTTAAAAAATGCATGTAAGAAATAATACATAATATGCCATCCAGATATCAAAATTGTGAAAACAAGTCTCTCAATGTAACTTACCAGCTAATTTAACAATGAAAATGAAGAAGAAATGATAGATATTTCCTTTGGAGGCAGAATACTATAAAGAAAGAATTAGACCAGATGTGGCAGAAGATTAAAAAGTACCAAAAGAGAAAATGGAGAATAAAAATCCAAATCCTTTTTTACTTTCCCAGAATACTTTATTTTTGTCTTACAATTGTAAAGGTATTGTAAAGGTAGTGAGTTTGTATTGCATTACTTATGAAGATTAGAAAGTTTCACTGTTCTCATAGCTTTTTCTATGAAAGGCATTTCCCAGGAAAGATCTTAATAAAATCTTTGTAATAGGCTGAGGATGTGGAAATAATTTATAGCACTATTGTTAAAATTCAGTACTAAGATCATCTACTTCAGGAACATCTGTGAAATATATTTAAAATGCAGATAAATCATTCCAAAAATAATCTTTAGGGCTGTTTCTTGAGAATTATAATTTTAACATGAACTCTGTTTCTGACATTAAAGGTTATCAAATAAAAGTGCAATAAATAAATTTGAATGGGCTATTTTTATAAAGAGAAATAATGTCGTGCCTGGGTATTTCCACCAAAGGCTTATATGGCAAAGTAATTTTCCCATGTATTATTCACTTGGTATTGACCAGAGGAATTATCTTCTCTTCTTTTAACAGTAAAGACATCAAGTCCTTTTAAATGGTTGTGATTATTTCTCAAAGTAACCTTTTGCCCCATGCTACCACATAGCACTCCTCACAACTGTTTTTCTGAGATTGTAGATTAAAGAGTTTAACATGGGAGTTATGATCACACAAAATATATCACAGTTTTATCATGGGAAATGTCACAGTTTTATAATGGAAAATGTGGCAAGTGGGCCCAGATACACAAACATGTAGGGCACAAACAACAAAGTGACCCCAGAAATGTGAGAGACATAGGTGGACAGGGATTTGAAACTCCCCTGTGAGATCTGAAATGTTTATATGGGGAGCACCTAAGAAACCATCAAGAACAGGAAGTTTAACAGATAACCGAACCTGATGTTGGCAGCAACAGTGACCAAAGGTATTGGTGGCCCTGGAGGCTAGTTATCACAAAGCATACGAGTCACAAATGAAGGGTCTATGACATTGGGGCCACATAAAGACAGACATATTGTGAAAAGGCTCTCATGTTGGTGTGGACCAAGCCTCTAGTCCAGGTCTGCCCTTAGAGGAGGCCACAAACTTGTCTTAACATGGTAATTGTGCAGAGCGAGATGGCAGATGGTTTCATAGTGATATTAGACCATCAGTGTGAGATGGATGATCTCATCAGCTCTAAAATCATGCACAGCAAAGGCTGAAGTCATAAATTACTTGAAAGAGACAATTTTTCTTACAGCAAGTGTTTTAGTGGTCATAGAGGAAGAACAGCAGCAGTAAATCTTAAAACTTAGTAAGATAGGAAGAAAATGTAAAGTACTACTGCAGAGAATAAAGGAAAATTGGCTAAATCAAAGAAAATCTCTCTAAGAGGAAAGGAATTCTTAATTCTCTAAAGATATAAACCCTACATAATTTAATCTTCCGAATAAAATCTAATTGAAAACACAAACTGAACTTTGTACTATAACCACACTAGCTTATTTTAAATTTATACATAATTTGAAACATAAGAATAGGCTGAATTCAGAAAAAGAGTAGAAATGAGTGATTATTAGGCTTATCAGATACCAAGATGTATTATAGAAGGTTGTAGATGTGCCTCAAGCAGTTGAGAAGATGACATGATCCTATACATAAAAAGCCCTGAGAAATCTACAACAAAGCTTCTAGAACTTATAAAGGAGTTCAGTAAAGTCTCAGGCTATAAGATCAAGGCTCAAAAATCAGTAGCATTTCTGTAGACAAAAAACAAGCAATCTGAGGAGGAAATCAAGAAAGAAAAACCATTTAGAATAGTAACTAAAAGAACCAAATACCTAGGAATAAATTTAACCAAAGATGTAAAGGACTTATATACAGAAAACTACACAACATTATTGAAGGAAATCAAAGAAGACTTAAATAAATGGAAGAATATTCCCTGTTCATGGATAGAAAGACTAAATATCATTAAGATGTTTATCCTGCCTAAACTAATCTACAGATTTAGTGCAATCCCAATAAAAATCAAGAGCAGTTTTTAATGAATTGGAAACACTAACTACAAAATTTATTTGAAATGGTAAGAGGCCCTGAATCACCAAGGACATTTTGAAAAAGAAAAATGAAATTGGAGATATCACACTACCTGACTTTAAAACATATTACAAAGCTACAATGGTCAAAACTGCACAGTAATGGCACAAGGATAGATATAGCAATGAATGGAACCAAATTGAGAGTTCTTATATAGATCCTCACATATTCACATCTAATATTTGACAAGGCCAACAAGCCCACTCAGTCAGGAGAGAATGGCCTCTTCAACAAATGGTGCTTGGAGAACTGATATCCATATCCAAAAGAATAAGAGAGAAACACCATCTTACACTTTATACAAATATCAATTCAAGATGGATCAAAGATCTAAATATAAGAGCCAAGACCATAAAGATCTTGGAAGATAATGTGTGGAAGCATCTACAGGACCTTGTAATAGGAAATGGTTTCATGAACTTCATACCCAAAGCACAAACAGCAAAGGAAAAGATAAATAAGTGGGATATCCTCAAAATTAAAAACTTTTGCAACTCACAGGACATTATTCAAGAAAATAAAAAGGCAGCCTACCCAATGGGAGAAAATATTTGGCAACCATATATCTGGTAAGAGCCTAATATCCTGCATATATAAAGAAATCCTACACCTCAAAAATAAAAGACAAACAATCCATTTAAAAAATGGGCAAGTGATCTGAAAAGACACTTCTCCAAGAAAGAAATACAAATGGCTAAAAAGCACATGAAAATGATGATCAACATCACTACCTATTAGGAAAATGAAAATCAAAACATCTTACACCCATTAGAATGGTGATGATTTAAAAAAAAAAAAACAGTGGACTATAAGTATTGGAGAGGATGTGGAGGAATGGGAACCCTCATCCACTACTGGTGGGAATGTAGAATGGTCTAGCCATTGTGGAGGTCAGTTTGGCAGTTCCTCAAAAACTAACTATAGAACTTCCATATGACCCAGCAATTCCACTGCTGGCTATATACTGAGAAGAATTAAAAGCAAAGACACAAGCAAATATACGCACAAAAATGCTCATAGCAGCATTATTCACTATTGCTTAAAGTTGGAATCAACTCAGGTGCCTGTCAACAGATGAATGGATAAAGAAAATGTAGTACATACATACAATGGACTATTACTCAGCTGTAATTAAGCGCTAACACACAGGATAACCTGAATAAATCTTGAGGACCTTATGTTGAGTGAAGCAAGCCAGGCATTGAAGAATGAACGATACATCACTGATATGAATTAAGGAAATTGAGCAGAGTCAGAGAGCTATTGTCTGGAAGACAGGTTTACAAGAAATAGAAAGAGAGGAGAAGTTTGTGAGCCATTACCCATACGGATATAAACTATGGTAAGGTGAAAGAGTGTAGTTGTGTATTGAAGGGATAGGACAGGAGGGTAGTGATATTATTGGGTTGGGTGGTGCAGGTTTGACAGGGGGAAAGATTAGGAAGGGTGAGTTAGAAGGTCCAGGGTACTGGAGGGAGGGTTGGAAGAGGGTCCAGGTGAACACTGGGGATTTTTGGGTATGTGGTTGAAAGCACAAAGTTGGGAATGCTCTTATGACAATAGGGCCATTAGGGACAGGAAAAACTTGGAGCGGCTTTTCAGGAGTGTGTGAGTGATCATTCTGTCATAATGTGTTGTATCAGTGGGTGCAGGCCCACATAATGAGCAGGAAGGAGTTGGACTCCCATCCTCGAGCAGACCAATTTGTTCAGAAATAGACAGGCTGGATTCTCTCAAGAGCATGGGAAGTTCCTAATAGGGGAAGACAAACCAATCTGTCAAGACCTTGGTCTTGTTGTATGTCACTATGAATCTTGTGATCCAAGGAGACAAACCAATGGGTCTCCATAGGTGTTAGGGGAAGGGGGACGGAGGAGTAGAATAGATCGAACAGGGGATATTTAGTGGTCAGTGGAAATGTTCTGTATGATCTTACTGTGATGGACACAGGACATGGCAAATATTGAAATTTATTAAAGTGTACAGTCTAAAATGTAAACCATAGTGTAAACCATTGAACATCTTTACTAGCTATGTTTCACTACTTGTATATCAGTTATAACAAAGGTACCATTCACATGTAAAAAGGTACTAATATGAGGGGGAAGAAAGGGGGAGGATGTTGGGTATATCAGAATCTCCTTTATTCTGTGTGTGACTTTGCTGTGGCCTAAAACTTCTTTGAAAACAAAATGAAAAATAGTGAGACACTGGGGAATGAGAGGCAGAATGTGCCATGGTACAGAAAGGACACCAGGTACTGCAGTGATGAAAGGCAAAATGTCAAAAAAAAATTTCTTTTTTAGTTTTCATTTTTTTAAATATCCCAAACTTTTAATTTAATTTAATTTTTGTTTTTTTAATGTCTATGTATTTCATCTCTTATATTTAAACTTATCATTATTGTTTCATTTTCCTATTAATTGTATTTGGCTATTGTAATGGCTTCATCTTTGAAGGAGCTTTGGATCACAGAAAGGTTACAACTGGGATGGGGGAGGACCGTTGGTGTGGGGTGTCAGGGATGGGGGAATACATGGGAGGAATTTCACCTGAGCACACATATAAGGTATGCAAATATGTTCAAATGTTCTCAGGACATTGTCACAGTGGGTGGAGACTCACACAATAACCAAGAGAATACTGAATTCCCATCCTGGAGGGCTCTGCCACATTCTCTAAAGGAGCAGCAGTACTCCACCAAGTGCAGGGGCAGTGACTGGTGAAAGAAGATGATCCACTGATAGGCCCTTGATATTGATGACTATGCTTAAGAACCTTTGCTGTAGACATTGGAACTTAGCCTACTTATATGGGGCACCTAAGGGTTGCCTCCTAAGAGTCTCCTTGTTGTTCAAATGTGGCCTCTCTCTAAGCCAAACTCATCATATGAATGCAAAACCATCCCCCCTTCATGGGACATGACTCCTGGGGATGGGTCTCCCTGACAATGAGGGATTGCTACCAAGCACCAACTAACAATTCAATGGGAAAAAGACCTCGAATAAAAGAAGGAAAAGGTAAAGACAAATAAGTGTATATGGCTAAGAGACTTCAAAGTGAGTCGGGAGATCATTCCAGAGGTAATGCTTATGAATATCTCACCATGATCTCATAGACTGCCAAAGTGGATACTACCCCAAATAGTAGAGCTTCTGATGGCTCTGGATATACCCAGATCCTATGGTCAGGGTGGATAGCTCCAGATTTTGGTGCCTTGCCAGTGGGCCCTACTTTGGACTTGGTGCTCCTAAGAGTGACAGAGTTGGACTCAATTATGTCTTCCCCGAATATGACTCATCTATCCCTTCTATTTAAACCTATACTTGGTGCTAGTGTTTGTAGGTGTACATCCATAGACTCAAGTCTTTGGGCTGTCCATGTGCCAGCTGGGCCCAGAACCTTGGCAGAGTTGCAAAATTGCTCTACAGCTCATTAGACTCACCCAGACAATTGGCGGGAAGATGATGATGGACAATGGCCATCTGAGGGAATGGAGAGAGTCTACAGCTGCAGGCAGGATAGTCCCATCTAATTTCCCCAGAGGATATAAGCCCCCTCTCAATTGGAGGTGGAGTGGACATCACCAGCCCAGAACACTTGGGAATGGGGAAGGAATTATGGACTAGAGTAGACTTAATGGTATTCTACTATAGACATATTGTGATTCTGGCAATGAAAGAAATTACAAAATTTTTGTGGAGCCAGTGGCCAATGGAGGCTCTGTGGGCAGGAAGAGGGAAAAGCAATTGTAAATGGGGGATTTTTCGGAATTTGGGAATCATCCTGGGTGATGTTGCAATGACAGATATAGGCCATTATATATCATCACATAACATTCAGAACTGTGTGGGAGAGAGTGTAGACTACAATGTACATGTAGTACATGTATGTTCCATGCTTAATTGCAAAACCCCAGGGTGCATTTTTCAATTGCATTGAATGTGCCATATTAATGAAGGATGTTCATGTGGGAGGTTGTAGGAGGTATGAGGAGTGGGGCATATGGGAATCCCTATCTCTTTTGTGTAACATTTATGTAATCTAAATATATTTTTAAAAATAATAATAATAAAAAGAAAACAATGAGCAACACATTGAAAAAAAAAAAGATTAATGGCACAGATTAAAAACCTTGGATTTGAAATCAATTGTTAAAACATAATCATGCAACTATAAAAAACAGCCATTCTGGACAACAACTAAAATTCATTTCTTATCAAATTCCTTAAATCAAGATAAATTCAGATAGATAAATATTTGAAATGTAAAAGATATCAGCATAAAACTCTTGAAAAAAAAATGAAATTCCAAAAATAATGTAGATTTGCAGAACATGGCCATTGGGTCAGGCAGATAAAGCTTAGTTCTCACTGAAACAATGGAGAGAGAGTTAAAGCCTGCCTTGGGGACTTGTTTTAGAGTACAGCAGAACAAGGCACTGCTTTACAACACCCAGGAGAGTGAGGGACAGAGAGACAAAGAAGCCAAAATAGCTAATCATGAGTTATTAAACCTCCTGGCTGCCAAGAAGGTCTCCCCTCCCCCACCCCTGCAATATTAAGTGAGGGTAAAACACCGGGCAAATTACATCTAACTGACAGGAGAGCAGACATCTTCCTCCCTGTCAACTGCTTTGGATTGATAAAGAACAGGAAGGCATTCTGTGTCATCTAGGAGGGTACCAGAAAGTTAAAGAAGCCAAATGAAAATCATGACTTGCTTGTCCCTTTAGCTGGAAGGGGTATATATAATCTACCCTCAGGGCAAATAGTATAGGTGGAGCTACTGGCTCCCAGCTCTGAATGAAGTATGTGGATGGATTCCCAGGGAGGAAGAGAGGTCTGAGAGAGTACAGAATGGTATCTTTGCAGTGAATTTGGCCAGCTGATCCCCTCTTGAATATCAGAAGGGACCCCACCTCGACAGGGAGAGAGGAGGGGGATCACCTCAGGCAGGCAGTCATGCCCAGCTGCCCAGGGAGAGAAAGGAAGTAGATCAGAGAGGAGTCAGAGACAGACAGGCACTTAATCAGCAAGACTCTACCAAACTGCAAGGAATATAAACTGTCCAAGGGAAAGGGGGTGGATAACTTTCTGAAAGGCTAACTAACCTGAGGAGACAGGTTAGCTCAATGGAAGAATTCCTGGATTGCACGTACAAGGCCCCTGGTTCAATTCTTGGCTCTTCTTAGAGAAATGATCTACTGGGTTATCAAGCATCCAAGTGAATCTTTATGGCAGGGAACATATAGATATTCTGTTTGTATTAGCTTTTATTGGATCTCTTATTTTTTTATTAAAAAAAAAATAGAGGTTCCTTTTTTATTTCCTTATTTTACTCACTAAAACACAGTTCAAAAGCTGCAGAGGGCAGGCTTCAGGGTGATTGATTGAAGAACACCAGCAGCCTGAGAAGATCCTTATGGATCTAAGAAGGAAGGCTGCCTTTCTGTGTTTATTTTTGTTATTAGTTCTTTTTTTCTGACTTTCTTCTTTTTTTTGAAATGAGTTGAGGCTCTCTTATTTCTTGATTGCTGTATTTCCTCTTCTTTTGTTTCCCTGCTTTTTAAATTTTGTTTTGCTTACTGATTTTCTCTACCTACTTTATTTCTTCTATCTCCTTCATCTTCTATCTTCTTTTTTATGTTGTTGTTCTTTTATTCCACTCTTTACATTTGGTCTTCAATATTTCTAGTTTTTATTTCTCTTTCTCTCCTTTTTTCTCTGCTTTCTTTCTTTTCTGATTACTCTCTGTTTCTTTTTTCTTTCCTCATCTCATCATTCTAGCCTTTTAATTCATTCTATTATTCTGTATTCAGTGTCTTGTTTAATTGTTTCTATTCCACTTTTTAAACCCTATTCCTCTATACTTCTTACTTGTGTTAATTATTCATATTCTTAATTCTTCTAAGGTTCCTTTCATACATTTTACAATTATTATTACTATTATACTTTTTCCCTTCCTATCTCTTTCCTTTTATCTCATCTGAATGTTTTTTTTTCATGGAACATAGACAACAGCAAGGAAATAGAACAAGAGGAATGAAGTGTTCAAGTGAAACCTTACCACAAATACAAAAAACAACAACAAAACAAAACCCTAGAGTAGAGAGAGAAGCTAATCAGCTGAATAAACCCATCAAGATAAACATATGCTTAGACACCAACAAAAATTACAAGCCATAATAAGAAATAGAAATACATGAACCAGTCCCATGAACAAACTAAAAATCAGGAAGAGATGTAGAACACGGTACAACTAATTGGAGATGTCCAAACAAATATTATGAATCAACTTAGTGATTCATAATATTGTGAAGTGAGGGAAGAGAATAAGGAAATTAAGAAGACACTGGGAGAACATACTGAAGAAATTGAAAACATACATGAAAAGATAATGGATATGATGATGATGAAGAATGGCACAATGCAATAAATCAAAAATACACTGGATGCACATAACAGCAGAATTGACCAGAGGAAAGAATCAGAGTTGTGGAACACAGTACATTTGAAATCGAACAGATAATAGAACAGATAGATAAAAAAGATAGAAAAAATTCAGCAGGGACTTTGGGATTTGAATGACAACATGAAACACACAAACTTATGCATTATAGGCATCCCAGAGGGAGAAGAGAAGGAAAATGGGAAAAATGGTGTGCTGGAGGAAATAATGGTGGAAAATTTCCCAACCCTATTGAGGGAGATGGATGTACATGTTCAGGAAGCCCAGCTAATCCCAAACAGTATAAATCCTAACAGGTCTACTCCAAGATGTGTAATTGTCAAATTGCCCAATGCTCAAGACAAAGAGAGAATACTGAAAGCAGCAAGAGAAAAGAGATTCATCACATATAAGGGAAGCTTAATAAGATTAAGTGCTGATTTCTTTTCTGAAAACATGGAGGCAAGAAGGCAGTGGTATGACATAGTTAAGGTGCTAAAAGAAAAAACTGCTAGGCAAAAAATTCTCTATCCAGCAAAGCTTGCATTCAAAATTGAGGAAGAGTTCAAAATTTTCACTGATAAACAGAAATTATGAGAATATGTCAATAAGAAGCCTGCCCTTCAAGAAACACTATCGGGAGTTCTGCAGGTTGGAAGGAAAAAACAGGAGAGAAAGAGTTGGAGGAGAGTATAAGAACAACTAAAAAATAAAAAGAGAACTAAAAACAACATATGGCATACACAAACCTAAAGAAAATATGGGTAATGTAATTCCTTGACAATAATAACATTGGACATTAGTGGATTAAACTCATCAGTCAATAGACACAGATTGGCAGAATGGAAAAGGAAATATGGCCCATCTATATGCTGTCTACAGGAAACCCAACTTAGACACAGGGATGCAAGAAGGCTGAAAGTGAATGGTTGGGAAACAATTTTACAAGTAAACAGTAACCAAAAAAGGGCAGAAGTACCTATAATAATATCAGAAAAAGAATACTTTAATTGCAAAACTATGGTAAGAGACAAATTACAAAATTATATTTTAATAAAAGTACTAATATTTGAAGGAGAAAGAACAACCATAAACATTTATGAATCTAATTAGGGTGCCACAAAATACATAAGGCAAACACTGGAAAAATTAAGTGGAGAAGTAAATGCCTCTACAATTATAGTGCGGAAATTTAATACACCATTATCACCATTAGAAAGAATATCTCAACATAGAATCAATAAAGAAACAAAGACTTTGAATAATACAGTAGAGAATCTGGACCGAATAGACATATATAGAATATTACACCCAAATAAAGTGGGATATACATTTTTCTCGAGTGCACATGTATAATCATCCTGGATGGACCACATGCTAAGCCACAGAACAATTATCAATGAATTAAGATCAAGATTATTAAAAGTAAACTTTCTAACCACAATGGAATGAAGCTGGAAACCGGTAAGAGGCAGAAAACCAGATTAGGTGCAGATATGGACATTAAACAACACACTCTTAGACAAAGAGTAGGTCAAGGAAGAAACTGCAAAAGAAATCATTAACTGCCTTGAAATGAATGAAAATGACAAAACCATTTATCAAAACCTATGGGTTACAGCAAAAGCTGTACTGAGAGGGAAATGTATAGCAATAAATGCCTATATTAAAAAAGAACAATGAGCTAAACTTAAAGACCTTACAGCACACCTGGAGGAATTAGAAACATCAACAAACTAATCCCAAAGGAAATAGAAAGAAAGAAAGAGTAGAGCAAAGCTAAATAAAGGTGAAAATAAGAAAGTCCTAGAAAAATTAAACAACATCAAAAATCTGTTCTTTGTAGATTAACAAAATTGACAAGCACTTAACCAGACAAACAAAGAAAAAAAGAGACATGAGGCAAATACATAAAATAAGAAATGAGGAAGGGAATGTCACCATTAACCACACAGAATAAAGACTATTATAAGATGATACTTTGAAAAATTGTATGCCAACAAGATGGATAATTTAGAGGAAATGGACAAATTCCTAGAAACACACAAGGTGCCTACATTGACAAAAGAAGAAATTGATAAACTCAACAGACCAATCACAGTTAATGAGATAGAATTAGTCATCAAAAAACTCCTAACTGTGTCAGTGATGGAGAATACATGGGAGGAAGTTCACCAGGGCATACATTTAAGGTATATAAAAATGTTCATATTTTCACGTAGCATTGTCACAGTGGGTTGAGACACACAATAACCGAGAGAATATTGAATTCCCATTCTAGAGAGCTCTGCCATATTCTCTAATAGAGCAGCAACAGTCCCCCAAGTACAGAGGCAAAGACTGGCAAAGGAGGATGATCCATTGATGGGCCCTTTATATTGAACACTGTGCTTATGAGCCTTTGCTCTTGAAATAGAAACTTAGCCTATTGTTATGGGGTGCCTAAGAGTTGCCTCCTGAGAGCCTCCCTATTGCTCAAATGTGGCCTCTTTCTAAGGCAAACTCAGCATATAAATGCATTACCTTTCCTCAGTGTGGGACATGACTCCCATTGATGAGCCTCCCTGGCACTGAGGGATTACTACCAAGCAACAACTAGCAATGCAATAGGAAAAAGACCACAAATAAAAGTGGCAAAAGGTAAAGACAAATGAGTGTATATGGCTAGTACATTTCAAAGTGAGTCAAGAGGTCATCCCAGAGGTAACGCTTATACACATTTTAGCAGGATCTCATAGACTGCCAAAGTGGATACTGCCCCAAATAAAGGGGTTCCTGAGGGATCTGGAGACATCCAGGTCCTATGGTCAGGGCAGATAGCTCTGGAGTTTGGTGCCTTGCCAGTGGGCCTTAGTTTGGAATTTGGGTTTTTGACAGTGACAGAGTAGTAATCAATTATGTCTTCCCTACACATGGCACAAATGCCCCTTCTACTTAAACCTATACTTAGTGCTGGAATTTGTAGGTGTACATTCAAGAGACTCCAGCCTTTGTGCTGTCCATGTCCCAGCTGGGCCTGGAACCTCAGCAGAGTTGCAACGCCTACTCTACAGCTCATTGGACTCACCAAGGACAACTAACAAGAAGATAATGATGGACAATGACCATCTCAAGGAACAGAGAGAGTCCCCAATTGCAAGCAAGATAGTCCCATCCATCTTCCCCATGAGATATAAGTCCCCTCTCAATTAGAGGTGGAGTGAACATCACCATCCAAGAAACCTCAGGATTGGGGAAAGAACCATGGACTACAGTGGACTTACTGGTATTGTACTATAGACATATTGTGATTCTAGCAATGGAAGAAATATCAACATTGATTTGGACCCAGTGGCCACTAGAGGCTCTGGCGGCAGGGAGGGGGAAAACAGTTGTGATATGTTTTTTTTTTTTTCTTTTCTGGGAATTGGGAATCGTTCCTGAATGACATTGCAATGACAGATATTGGCCACTTTATATCATCACATAAGATGCACAACTGTGTGGGAGAGAGTGCAGGCTGCAAAGTGAACTATGGTTCATGCTGAATGGCAACGCCCTAGGATGCATTTATCAATTACAATGAATGTGCCACACTAATGAAGAATGTTTATGTGTGAGGGTGTGGGAGGTGTGGAGAGTGGGGCATATGGAAATCCCTGCATTTTTTGTGTAAAATTTGTGTAAACTAAGTATCTTTAAATTTTTTTTAAAAAAATGAATTATTTAAAAAATAAAAAATAAAAACCTCCAAAGAAGAGCCCAGGATCAGATGGCTTCACAGGTGAATTCTACCAAACATTCCAGAAAGCTGTAACACAGAAACCACAAGAAAGGAAAACTACAGACCAATCTCTCTAATGAAGGTAGATGTTAAAATTCTCAACAAAATTCTTGCTAATGATTTTCAACAACACATCAAATGAATTATACACCATGACCAAGTGAGTTTTATCCCTGGTATACAAGGATGGTACAACATAAGAAAATCAATCAATGTAATACAACACATAAACAGATTGAAAGAAAAATAACACACGATCATCTCAATAAATGCAGAAAAAGCATTTGAAAAAATACAGCACCATTTCCTGATAAAAACACTTCAGAAAACAAGAATGGAAGGAAATTTTCTCAACAAGATAAAGGGTATATATGAAAAACCCACAGCTCACATCATATTCAATGGTGAAAACACAAAAGCTTTCCCTCTAAGATCTGGTACAAGACAAGGATGCCCACTGTCACCACTCATATTTACCACTGTGTTAGCAGTACTTGCTCGAGCACTTATGCAATATATATATATATATATATATAAAGCCTCCAAATTGAAAAGAAAGAGTTTAAAAGTTCACTAATTGCAGATGATATGATCCTATACCTGGAAAGACCTGAGAAACCTACACAAAGCTTCTAGAGATTATAAACAAGTTCAGTAATGTGGCAGGTTATAAGGATAAGATACTAAAATCAGTAGCATTTCTGTACAACAATAATGAGCAATTTAAGGAGCAAATCAAGAAAAAAATCCTATTTACAATAGCAACTAAAAGAATAATTAGGAATCATTTAAATAAGATGTAAATGACTTTTACACAGAGAAGTACACAACACTGTTAAAGGAAATCAAAGACCTAAATAAATGGAAGAATATTCCTTGTTAATGGATAGGAAGACTGAACATCATTAAGATGTCTATCCTACCCAAACTGATCTACAGATTTAATTTAATCCCAATAAAATTCACCACAGTATATTTTATTGAACTAGAAAAGCTAACTATGAAATTTGTTTGGAAGGGCAAGAGTTGCCAAATAGCCAAAGATGTATTGAAAAAGAAAAATGAATTGAGAGGAATTGTACTACCTGTATTTAAAAAATTCTACAAAGCTACAGTTGTCAAAACTGAATGGTACTGGCACAAGGATAGGCATGTTGACTGTAGCCATTGGGCAGTTTGATGTAATTATGAATTCCAAGAAATAGATATTGGATTATGGTTGTAAACTGGTCTGCATATCTGGGCATGATTAAATTATGATTAGGGCATTAACTCAGCTACATCAGTAGGGTATTGAGCCCCACCCCTTAGTGGGTGAGGAATCAAATATAAAAGGCAAAGCAAGGACAGAGGGAGCAGTTTTGATATTGGAGTCTTGAGCTAGAATCATGGCAAGTAAGAGAGCTTGGAGAGAAGGCCCTGGGATAGAGACATGCCATTCACCTGATAGTCTACAGCTGGCCTTGTGGAGAGAAGCAAAGCCTAGAGGGCCTCATAGTCTACAGCTGACTTTGTGCAGGAAATGGAAGTGCTAAGCCCAGAGGGAAATGCAGCCCTGGGAAGAGGGAACCCAAGAAACCTGAACCCTGGCAAACCCAAGCTGCCTTGCTCCACAAAGTGGCAATGGACTTCGGTGAGGGAAGAACCTATGCTTTATGGCCCAGTAACTGTGGACTTCTACCCCAAATAAATAAGACCAGCTGATTTTCTGGTATTTTGCATCAGAACCCCTTTGGCTGACTAATACAGAATTTGGTACCAAGGAATGGGGAAGTGCTTTTGCAATTACCAAAATGTTGGAATGGTTTTATAAATGGGTAAGGGTATTTTTTGGAGGAATTGTGAAATGCTTGCTGGAAAAGGCCTAGATTGCTTTGAAGAAAATGTTAATAGCAATGTGGATGCTAAAGAGACTTTCTATGATACCTTAGAAGTAAATGATGAAAGTATTATTGGAAACTGGAGGAAAGGTGATCCACGTTTTAAAATTGCAGAGAACTTAGCAAGATTAACTCCTGGTGTTAAATGGAAGACAGAATTTGAAAATGGTGAACTGGTGCATTTAGCTGAAGAACTTTTCAAGATAAACTCAGAGAGTGTGGCATGGCTTCTACTTGCAGATTATAGCAAAATACTAGATGAACGAAATACACTAAGGACTAAACTTTTGGGCACAAAGAAACAGAAACTGATTCTGGAGCTCCCAAGTTTCTGAAAATCAAGTTCCCAAATGAAGGTGCCCCATTTGAAGACTTAGCTAAACCTGGAACTTTAAATCAGAATTGAAGATGCAGTTATCTCTGAAACACTTGTGGAAAGTCTTACTGTTTGTTGGCTTGAACCCCTGCTTCCTGCATGCTAACCCAACAAAGTTTTTAAGAGTTCTGTGTAAACAAAACCACAGTCAACTTGGACTAAAAAGGACATGGGAAGGAAATATTGAAGGAGAAACAGCTTCAAGAGGAAAACCATGGAAGCTGAGATCTGGAATTAAGGCATCACCTTGGGCCAAGAGAGGAACCCCACCCATGTGTACAGAGAGGGTGAGTTTGCCCCAGCAGTTAAAGAGGGTGGATGCTCCCACCAATGTTCAGGAAGAGTTTTGCTGCCCCAGAGTACAGGGAGAATGGAACCCATTCCTCAAGTTTAGGGAGGTTAAGGTCAGCACCCTGTAGGTCTGAGAGTGGTACTCTTGTCCCCCATGGATTAGAGAAGGCCAGATGGTCAACCCATTGCTCTGAGAGTGTTGAACCTGTATGCCAAAGCTTAGGGGGAAAGTTGTCTTCACCTCACTGTAGTAGGGGGGTTAAGACTCTAACCCAAAGATTGGGTAAGGTGTGGCAATCACCCCAACACCCTTGGAGGTTGAGGTCTGGAGCTTGGTTTACACCCAGATGCTTAATGAAGGTGGAACCAAGAAAATGGCCCTTGGGCAAGCCTGTGGAAAGGGTGGGTCCCCATTTGGTTTCAACTATAGTCTTAAGAATGACTCAGACTTTGAAATTGAATGGAGGATGCCCTGAAGGTTTACTGAACTGTTGAGGACCCATAACTCATGTTTAACATCCCAATTTCTCCTTATGATAATAAAAATGTTTATCCTTTGTCTTTCCATTTGTGTATTGGATGCAGTTAAATGGTTTTGTAAGTTTCAGAGATCTATAGCAGACACGATTTTGCCTGAAGACAAACTGTATTTCTTTGAACTGATTATGATATGATTTTGAACTTGCATTGTTACTGATTTAAGGTTTTTTTGATATTGTAATGTATTTTTGGAATTCATAGGGTGGAGTGTAGCCATTGGGCAGTTTGATGTAATTATGAATTCCCAAAACTAGATACTAGATTATGCTTGTAAACTGTTCTGCTCATCTGGGCATGATTAAGTTATGATTAGGGTGTTAACTGGGCCACATCAGTAGGGCATTGAGCTCCACCCCTTGGTGGATGAGGAATCAAATATAAAAGGCAAGGCATAGGACAGAGGGAGCAGTTTTGATGTTGGAGTCTTGAGCTGGAACCCCGGGAAGGAAGAGAGCTTGGAGAGAAGGCCCCATGATAGAGACAAGCCATTCGTCTGATAGTCTACAGCTGGCATTGTGGAGAGACATAAAGCCTAGAGAGACTCATAGTCTATAGCTGACCTTGTGGAGGAAATGTAGGCGCTAAGCCTGGAGAGAAATGCAGTCCCAGGAAGAGAGGAATCCAAGAAGCCTGAACCCTGTCAGCAGCTGTCTTGCTTCAACACGTGGCAATGGACTTTGGTGAGGGAATAACCTTATGCTTTATGGCCCAGTAACTGTGGACTTCTACCCCAAATAAGTACCCTTTTTAAAGACCAACTGATTTTCTGGTATTTTGTATCAGCACCCCTTTGGCTGACTAATACACTGACCAATGGAATCAAATTGAAAGTTCTAATATAGATCCTCACATATAAAGTCAACTGATATTTGACAAGGCCTCCAAGTCCATTCAACTGGGAGAGAATGGACTCTTCAACAAATGGTGTTGGAGAACTGGATATCTATATCCAAAATAATGAGAAAGGAACCCCATCTCAACCTTATACAAAAATTAACTCAAGATGGATCAAAGATCTAAATATAAGAGCCAAGACCATAATGATCTTGAAAGATAATGTAGGGGAGCATCTACAAGATTTTGTATTAGGAAATGGCTTCGTAAACTTTACAATCAAAGCACAAGCAATGAAAGAAAAAATAAGGAAATGGGACCTCTTCAAAATTAAAAACTTTTTCACCCCAAAGTAGTTTCTTAAGAAAATAAAAAGGCAGCCATCTTAATGGTAGAAAATATTTGGTAACCATGTATCTGAAAAGAGCTTAATATCCAGCATATGTAAAGAAATCCTACACCATAAAAATAAAAAGTCAAACAACCCATTTAAAAAATGAGAAAGTGACTTGAATAGACACTTCTCCAAAGAGGAAATACAAATGGCTAAAACCCACATGAAAATATGTTCAATATTACTAGCTACTAGGGAAATGCAAACCAAAACTAAAATGAGATATCACCTTACACCCATTAGATTGGACTACAAGTGTTGGAGAGGATGTAGAAGAATGGGAACACTCATCCACTGCTTATGGAAATGTAGAATGGTGCAGCCATTGTGGAGGACAGTTTGGTGGTGACAGTACCTATAAAACTGCCTTATGGTCCTGCAATTCCACTGCTGGGTATATACCCAGAAGAACTGAAAACAAGGAAACGAACAGATATACTCACAAAATTGTTTATAGCGGCATTATTCACTATTGCCAAAAGTTGGAATCAACCCAGGTGCCCATCAACAGATGAATGGATAAACAAATCGTTGTATAAACATACAATGAAATATTACTCAGCTGTATGAAGAAGACAGTATTAACACATGGGGTAATATGGATGAATCTTGAAGATATTATGTTGAGTGAAGTAAGCCAGGCAATGAAGGACAGATATTACATGACCTCACTGATATGAATTAAGTAAATTGAGCACACTCACAGAGTTAAAGTCTGGGAGATAGGTTTACAAGAGTTAGGAAGGGAGAGGAAGGTTGTGAGCCAATGCCCATATGGACATATTTGGGACAGGTTGCAATTGGGGAAGGCTTCTAGGGATTGTGTGAGTGTTCCTCTTGTCATAATGGATTATATCAGTAGGTGGAGACCCACATAATGAACAGGAAGGTGTTGGAATACCATCCTAGGAAGTCCTGCTATGTTCTCAAATAGAGGGATGGGAGTCCCTTGAGAACATAGGCAGTGCCTACTAAGGGAGGGCAGAGCAGTATATCAAGCCCTCAATGTTCTTGCAAGTAACTATGAATCTCATTCTTCAAGGAATGAAGTCTGGTTGTTGCCATGGGTCCCAGGAGAGTGGGAGGGAGAAATAGAATAGATGGAACATGGGGCATTTTGAGGGCAATGAAAGTGTTCTACAAAATCTTGTGATGATGAATATAGGCCATATTAAATTTCATCAAAATTTATAATAGTGTATGGTCTGAAATGTAAACCATTATGTAAACCATCAACAATGGTTAGTAGCTATGTTTCAATATTTGTACATCAATTGTAACAAATGTATCAGCCACATATAAACTGTATTAATAGAGGAAAGGGGAAAGGGGGAAGAAGTTGGGTATATGGGAAACCCTATGTTCTGTATGTGACTTATCTGTAACCTAAAACTTCTTTGAAATCAAAATGAAAAAGTAAGGCTCTCGGGGAATAAATGGAAAAAATGCCACTATACATACAAGACAACAGATTTTACAGTTACGAAAGAGGCAATGTAAAACAAAATAATCTTTTTTCAATATTTTTATTAGTCCAAATCTTTATTTTTTTATTTTTTAAATGAATTGTATTTTATTTCTTATTTTTAATAATATCATTATTATTTCATTTTCTTGTTAATTGTATTTGGCTATTTTGTTGGGTTCGTTTTTGAAGAAGTTTTGGATCACAGAAGTGTTACAATTATGACAGGGGAGAATCATTTATATGGGGTGTCAGTGATGGGGAATATGTGGGAGGAGGGATACCTGGGCATATATATAAGGCATGTAAATGTGTTCAATTGTTCATGGGGCATTGTCACATTGGGTGGAGATTCACACAGTAACCGAAAGAATATCAAATTCCCATCCTGGGGAGCTCTGCCACATTCTCTAATGGAACAGCAAGAATCCCCTTTGTAATCCTAGTGAAGGATGGTGGTCCACTGATGGGTCCTTAATATTGATGATGGTAATTATCAACCCTTACTCTTGAAATTGAAACTTAACTTAATATTATAGAGTGCCTAAGAGTTACCTCTTGAGAACCTCATTGTTGCTCAAATGTGGCCTCTCTCTAAGCCTAACTCAGCTTATAAATGCATTACTTTCTTCCCAGCATGGGCTATGACTCCTGGGGATGAACCTCCCTGGCACAGAGAGATTACTACCAAGCACCAACTAGCAATGCAACTGGAAAAAGATCTTGACCAAAAGGGGAAAAAGGTAAATAAAAATGAGTTTAAGTGGTTAAGAGACTTCAAATTGTGCCAAGAAGTCATTTCAGAGGTTACGATTATGCATATTACAGCAGGATCTCATTGACTGCTAAAGTAAATATTACCTTAAATAGTGGGGCTTTTGTGGGCTTTCGAAACATCCAGACACTATAGTCAGGGCAGATAGTTCAGGAGTTTGATGCCTTGCCAATGGGCCCTTCTTTGGAACTTATGCTCCTCCATGTGAGAGTGTTGGACTCAGTTGTGATTTCCCTAAACATGATTCTTCTGACCCTTCTATTTGAACCTATAAGTAGTACTAGGATCTACAGGTGTACATCGAAGAGAATAAAATCTTTGGGCTATCCGTGTGCTGAGTAGGCCCTGAACCTCAACAGAGTTGCAACACCTACTCCTGTTCATTAGACTCACACAGGACAACTAAGAAGAAGACGATGATGGACAATGATGATCCCAAGGAAACTAGAGAGTGTACAGCTACAAGCAAGAATGTCCCATTCATCTGTCCCATGTGATTGAAGCCCACTCTCAATCCTCAGAATGAACTATGGATAAAGTAGTCTTACTGGTATTCTACTATAGTCTTATTGTGATTCTAGCAATGGAAGAAATTATATCATTGATGTGGGGACATTTTGAGAACTTGGGAATTATCCTGAATGACATTATAATGACAGATACAACCAATTACATATCTTGCCATAACCTACAAAATTGTGCAGGAGAGGGTGTTAACTACAATGTATACTTTAATCCATGCTTAGTGGCAATGCTCTAAAATGTTTTCATCAATTGTAACAAATGTACCACACTAATGAAAGATGTTAATGTGGGAGGTGTAGGGAGCAAGACTCATGGGAATCCCCTATATATTTATGTAACATTTATGTAATCTAAATATCTTTTTTTTTAATTAAAATTTTGAAACATTAATATTCTAAGAGGAAAAAACTTAAAAAAAATAAAACAGCCAAAAATAATAATAAAATGTGGAAGAATATTTGATAAAAGCTAAATAAGGAAAATTTTCCTAAGGAAGATATAAAAACTATATATAATTTTAATAAATCTGATATGTAAAAATTCAAAAAAAAAGCTACATGACCAAAGAATTTTTACATAGCATAAAAAGTTGAAAATAAACAACCCAGAAATATAGTTATTAATTTTTATAATAGAACTCGGAATAATTTACTTAGTACATCATAAAAATCAGTGTGAGTCATATTGACAATGAAGGAAATAGGTAAAAGGTATTAACAGACAATTCACAGATAAAAATTACAAATAATTTTAAACATGTGAAAAGGTGCTCTAATCTAAATGATCTCAATTTAAAAATACAAAATAAATACAAATTTAATAATTCATCCTATTGTCAAATATGATAAAAGTATATCAAATGCTGGTTGTTGAGAATGGGAACAAGCAAGTATTTCACAGACTATGGCAAGATTGTGATTAGTACAACCTCAAGAATGGCAATTTGGCAATTACTTTTAAAATAAATATTTTTAAATACATGTAACATTTGATGGAAAAATCCATTCTGTGGCACTCATGTTTGTATATTTTCAAAAATAGATATATTTATTGGAGAATTGTTGCTCATAGATAAAGATTGGAAACTATATGAAGAACTGGAAATCTTAATTTAATAAATCTCTTTGAGGTCTTAATGCAATATGAGGCTAAGTGAGAATAATTAGGTACACATGGACATGGGCTAATAAGGAAATAGCTTCAAGATATTTATGAGTCAAAAGTAAAATGTATTCATTCAGACAAAATGCACACACATATATATAAATATTCTATTTGTTAAGATTACTTGAAAAATCTTAAAGAGAGGAAAGTGATTGCCTCTGTGTAGGAGCTCTGTGAGACTCTGGTTATGGATGGAAGGAGATTGACTTCTCACTTTATGCCAGTTTGTGTGTTTTCCAGGTATAATATTTATTATTTTTGAAGTTTCAATTTTTGAAAACTGTAAGTATTAGATACATAAAAATCATATGTAATGCAATTGAAATTAAATAAAGAGGCCAGTCTATATCACACCAAATATTTTAAATAGCATAATAAAAGGAACAGACAGAAATGACAAGAATTTAACTAAAAACAAATCTAATAACTGAGAGAGTGTGAAAGATAATACAGGAATTAGTTAAAATCATTGCAATTATGAAGATTAAAATCAATAATTCATTACATATTATTTTTGATTCCCTGCAATATATTCATAATGCCTTTCTAGGTGGGGTGACAAACAATACAGTATTGAGCTTACATTATAATATGGAAACTGCAATCAAGAGCCCAGTCATATCTCCTATTTTAATAATTGCTTTGAAGGAAATGAAAAGTTGCATTAGATTTAAGGTAACTTCTGGGTCCCAAGAGGATGTTCCCTAAAGCCAAGTGATTCTCCTCATGGAAGACAATGTATTCATTTATTACCTGATACGACTTTTCTTTTCCAGAGCTTCTTCATAGCATTTGTCATCTCTAAATTTCTCAGAGCATATATTAAAGGGTTTAGCATGGGGGATATGACTGTATAAAACACGTTCAATGATTTGTCAATAGGGAAGTTTCTAGCAGGTCTTACATACATGAAAATATATGGAACAAAGAAGAAGATAACCACAATGATATGGGAACCACAGGTGGAGAAGGCTTTCCTCCTCCCTTCTTGACTAAGGTTTTCTAGGTAGTGCAAAACAATACCATAAGGGATGAGTAAGAGCAGAAACACAATACTGCAGATCAGCCTTCCATTAGCCACCACTAAGAATCCAACAAAATAAGTGTCAGTACAGACGTGTTTCAATAAGGGGAACATGTCACAGAGAAAATGATCAATGACGTTTGGACCACAGAATGGGAGCCCATGAAAAGAGATCAGTTGAATGACTGAGTGCAGAAATCCCCCAATCCAGGACACTATTAGCAGCACAAAACATACCCATTTCCAGTTGTGTTGCCAGTTGGCACTTGGTATTAATCCCTCGTTTCCAGGGAGGCTCATCTCCGGGAGTCATGTCCCACGTTGAGGGGAAGGTAATGCAATCATAGGGGAAAAGGTAAATACAAATGAGTTCAAGTGGCTAAGAGACTTCAAAGAGAGTCGGGAGGTCATCCCAGAGGTGACTCTTATGCACACCTCAGTAGGAGCTCATAGAACATCTAAGTGCCTATCACCCCACATAGAGGGGCTCCTGAGAGCTCTGGAGACACCCAGGTCCTATATAAGTGGGGTTAGACCCAGAGACTGATGCCTTATCAGTGGGCTCTATTTTGGAATCTGTGCTCCTGAGAGTGACAGAATTGGACTCAAATAAGTCCTCCCTGCACATGGTTCATCAGTCCCTTCTATTTCAAACCTATTTGTGATGCTGAAGTTCTTAGGTATACTTCCAGAGACTGGAGCCTCTGGCCTACCTATATGGAATCTCGGTGGAGCTGCAACTCCTACCCTACAGCTCAATGGACTCATTCAAGTCACCTTGCGAGGAGACAACGATGGGCAATGGCCATCCCAGGGAATGGAGAGGGCCTGCATCTGCAGGCAGGATCATCCCACCCACCATATCCATGGGATATAAGCCCTCTCTCACTTGGAGGTGGAATGGACATCACCATCCCAGTCCCCTCAGGATTGGGGGAAGAACTATGGGCTAGAATGGACTTGATGGTATTCTGTTGTTCACATATGGTGATTCTAGCAATGGAAGAACTTATAACAATGAGGTGGAGCCAGTGGCCACTAGACACTTTTGGGGCAGGGAGGGGACGAGCAGTTGAAATACAGGGGCTTCTTTGGGATTTGGAGGTTGTCCTGAGTACCTTTGTGGCAACGGATGTAGGCCATTTTAAAATAGCACATACCACTAAGAACTGTGTGGGAGAGAGTGTTGTCTACGGGGTGAACTGTGGTCTATGGTTGGTGGCAAGGCCCCAGGATGTGTAAGTCCATTGAGGGTGGTGGGCCTCGCTTGTGGGAGATGTTTGTGTGGGATGTGGTGGGAGGTGTGGGAGGTGGGCAACATGGGAATCCCAGTGAGTTCCGTGTAATATTTTGGGTATCTAAGCACCTCTTAAAATATATTTATATATATACATAAATAACATTTTTGTAAGCAAATGCACATATATGCATATACATTTATATATCATTTTGCAAATGTTGGTATGTATTGTGAAAATTTTGATTTTTAGCCACAATAAAAAAATAATAATAATAATAATAAATAAAAAGAAAATAAAAAAAAAGACAGGAGGAAAAAAAAATAAAAAAACATACGCATTGCCTCATGATAATCAGATAATGCAAGGATTTACAGATGGCCACATAGTAGTCATATGCCATGGCAAGCAGAAGAAAGACCTCTGATCCATCAAAGAAGTGCTCCAAAAAGAGCTGGATTATACAAGCTTGGAAGGATATGATCTTTTGTCCAAAGAACAAGCCTGAAATCAATTTTAGTGAGGAATAAATGACATACATAAATGATAAACCTGCAAGAGAGAAGTACATAGATGACCCCAGGGACTTACTGACAGTTACAGTAACAAGGAGTAAGTTGCCCACCATGGTCAAAATGTAGAAGATTGACAAGATAATAGAAAGTACTTTCTGTTCTTTTGGATTCTCTGTGAGGCTCAGGAGGACAAAATAAGTCACATCGTTCCTTGATTCCACATTTTTTTATAAGTATTGATTTCAGATATTAGAATGTGTTTACCTATAAAACAGCGAATGTAATTTAAATGTATTAAAAGAATAATCTTTCTTTTTTATTCATTCAATCAAAAAATGTGTAAGCATCTATTTATGTCAAAACAAACATGGACATTGTAATTACAAAGTTTGTTAAAACATAGTTCCCTGCTTTCAGTAATTTAATACTTAATAATAGGGTCTGACAAATACAGAATAATGCAATGTACTATTAGAAATATATTTATGTGATATATGGGTGCATATTGTAGGAATATCTAAATAAAAATTGAATCAGGGAAGGCTTCCTAGAGGAAACTTGTTTTCAGTTTGTTTCAAGAATTAATAATTGGCTAGAACAAGAGAGGATGAGAAGGGAATTCTGTGAAAGTTGTACTATGTATAAAGTCACTATCATGTAAACTTGAAGACCCATTTAAAGTAATCTACATGTTCAAGTTGGTACAACTCAAAATGAATGGAAGGTTATAAACCCAAGGTCAATGACCTGTTTTTCATCCCAGCTCACTGACATCTCGTTATTTTCTTTGCTTGAATCTACTTGCTTTTCCTGACTAAAATGCTGAAGAATCCCAATTTTGTGGCTACAGTCCATATATCTACCTTAATTTTCATGCTTATACATGCAATGACTTAATGGATATTACTAATTGCCTGTCAAAGTGGTATTTATAAAACTAAATTTTAAATTTTATGCATAAACCTATCTCTTCCTAGATATTCCCCTCTTATTAAATGAAATCACTGTCCTGTTATTGTTCAAACTAAGTTTCTCATCCTTGTATTTCACTAACATACTTACTGATACCTTTATCAAATCCTGCTGACTCTACCTTCAAAATGTATCACCATTCAGATCATGTTCACTAGCTCCCTGATACCTCCTTTGATCCACTGTAATAGCCTCCTGACTGGTTACTCTGCTTTCATTCTTCCCTTTTAACAATCTGTTCTCCTGCAGTAGCTAAATTACCCTTTGAAATATGATTCAAATGATTCCACTTGCCTGCCCAAAAACCCTACAGTGTATTTCTATAATAAATTAAATAAAATACAATCTTCCTACCATGACCTACAAGACTCTAGTGGATTTGGTTTCAGGCTGCCTCTAGAAACTTATTTTTTACAAGTCTCTGAATTATTTCAAATCCAACTTTATGCTATTACTCAATAATACAAAATGTGTTTCCATCTTTTTAGTTTATTCTTTTTATATCTCTTAAATTCAGAATTCAGAAGCAGTTTACTTGTAAAATAATGATAAATGTTAGGGAAAAGCATATTGTAAGTTTAAATTTTAATTTATTCACTTGGTTGACAAATTCTATAGAACACCTCTATTGTGTCAAGCTTTCAAATAAGTTAGATACCACGTCATCACATCCACTAACTCATTTAAGCTCAAGGATTACTCCAGGGCCCATATCACCAGAGGAAAAAAAAATGGTGGTTGGCAGAGTCAATTTTTTGCCATTTTATACTCCTGTTTTTCTAGTTGGACACACACCTTATGAGTTCACAAGATGGCTAATGATTTCACTTGAGAATTTCTTTTATCTATTCATGACTATACCATTTAATTCTGATTAATAAATAACTTCCGAGTTTTTCTTCCTCTTCTTTGTCAATGAAACTGAACTTTCATTGAGGAAGACTCCATTTAGCAAGTTGCCTTTTACATTGGCTTATAAATGTTTCATTCCTTGCTCAATAGACTTAATTAATATCCATGAAACCAAAAAAAGCCATTTTCTACTGATTTTTTTCTTTTTATAAACCACATTATTAGTATACATGTAGAATCTGTTTCATTTTACTCAGGGCATATAGCACTCATAACTTAGGAAAAATATATGCAGAAAAATCTCATGATAAAATATATTCAAAAACAATATAATTATATTTTTCTAAATCAAATGGTGAGGCCTTAAATAAGTGCTAGTCACCACTCTGACTCATACTTTCCACATTAGTAAAATGAGACTAAGATAGCAACTTACTGAATTTTTGTGAGAATCTAATAAGCTAAAATGTGTGTAGCATAGTATTTAGAACAATGTGGGAACTCAACCTACCTTTTTTATAAAATATCTGAAAGCTTATTTTTTGGCAAACCAACATATATATAATAACTTTATATGCCTCTGAAATGTAGAACAGCATGCTAAGAAAACTAATCTTTCATTCCATTAGTCCCACTCAAATAGACAAAAAAATTAATGAAAAGAAATTATAGCCTTGTAAGAACACCTATAAATTATGATGCAAAGCTATGTATCAAATGTTATGTCTATGATTAAATTATATATACCTTTAATCCTTCCAGTAATAAATATTATTATTCCCTTTTTATAGTTGAAAATACTAAGGTTCAGAATAGTAAATTACTTTTTTCATGGTCACATATTTTAAGAACTAGATGATATATAATTTTGATTGACTTCAAAGCCCATGTGTCCAGCAGTTTTTTAACTTTTCAATTCTTATAAGTTCAAGTGACATAAATTCTTACATAAGCAAATTAACATAATCACAAAGCTTGGTTTCCACTATTAACTGTTATTAAAATCTTACCTTTTGAAATCTTGTTCACACTCTGAAGGAGACTTTTTAATTTCTACATAAGGACCTGGAAATTCATTCTCCAATTCAACATGACCACAGAAGGAAAAAACCTTCATTTTTCCTTGGAAATAAATTTGATTTCATATATCTATGTCTATCAATTTCCTTCACAGGCTCTTCTTAATATTCCAGAAAATTATCATTTGAACTGTGCATCTATTTGAAAGGAATTCCATGGTGCATTCAGAATGAAAAAAAATTCCTTTGTTAGGGTAATATATTGAAAAAGCAAACAAATTTTATATCTACCTAAGATGATAGAATTACACATTTATGAGGAAATTCTTTCCAAGTAACTTTTTTTCTGAAATCTTTGATAAAGAAAGAGCATCAATTCAGAATTTGTCCATCTAATTCAACTGTATTGAACTGGCCAAATTAGTTGTACTTGAGAGTTTGAGAGTTTTGCTATGGCACAAAGTAGCCATGTTTCAGATTTTAGGGGCATTATAATGACTTTTTTATATCATATTTTAAGCTTAATGAAGCATCTCATGAAATAGTTAAAACAGTTTTTTAAAGGATAATCTTTTTTTCTTCTATATGTGCAAACAGCACTGGATCTTTTATCCTTTCTAACTACAAAATTTAATTTTGAATTCTGCAACTGGATTATGTCCAAGGCTACTTTCTGTTTAATTATATTTTCTGGAATTTTCTACACAATTTTAAAAGAATATCAAAATATAAAGAAACTGCTAAACAAGTAATGTAATTGGGACTACAATGATGTAACATGGAGAAAAAAATAGCCTCAGAAAATTATAAGTATGAGCAATCAAGAACAATATATCAGCCACTCTTTTGTTGCAATATGATAAATTTGTAACTTATTTTCCCATTATACTATAGCATATTTTTCTTTATTTTTATTTATTTATTTATTTATTTATTTATTTATTTATTATTTTTTTAAAAAGATTTTATTTATTTATTCATTTATCCCCTCCTTGCTGCTTGTGCTCACTGGGTCAGCTAACCATGCCATGCGGGCGGGCTTGCCTTCACCAGGAGGCCTCGGGAACCGAACCGGGGGCCTCCCATATGGTAAACGGGAGCCCTACTGATTTAGCCACAGCCGCTTCCCTTATTTTTATTTAATACTCAATTAATTTTGACTTTAAATGTGGTTAGATATTGTTTTAGTTTCTCAAAGTGCTGCCAATGCAAAACACCAGAAATATGTTGGCATTTATAAAAGGAATTTATTTGCAGTAAAAGTTACAAATTCAAGTGCTACCAGATTTTGTATAGGTTCTTGAGTAAGCTACAAGAAATGAATTTCAAGAGCAGGTCAGGTTAGTTAGGCCAGTAATTTATTAATGTGGGGAGGGAAGAGAAATGAGAGAAAATAACAGATTAAGGTCCCAAGTAGAGATGAAGGGTCTGAAGAATGATAAAGTAGGGTGATATACAGACTACAGTTTCCCATTATAGATTTTAAATGCCCAGGTTTTACTTGCGTGTTGATCCTTGCAGGGTAGGGCACAGTGAGTGCAGGGTACAGAAGGTGAGAGAGAGAGAGAGAGAGAGAGGGGCCTTTGTGCTCTCTTTTTAAACCATTAATTATTTTGCCCCTTTGTTAATGACATGGGAGGAGTTCCAGCTCTTTGATGTTTTGATTGATTACCCCACCTATCAATCCTCCAAGGAGGTACAATGATAAGGTCCCTGGATATCTGGAGCTTCTCCTGGCTTCCAGAAGAAATCTAATTCCAGTTGGGATTCTTGTGAGGGTCTTCCAGCAGTCATCTTGGGAGTATCAATGTCCATGTGGACTTATTGCCAGGTTCCATGTCCATCTATTGATTCCCTATTTTACTAGCCTGCTTTATTTCCCCCTCAGAGAGTTTACACCTTTATTCTTGAAGGGGTACTGAAGGGGTGCTGTAATTACTTCCTGCTAGTTAGGGGCACTAGGCCCTACCTGACAAGGTGTAAAACACTCTGGCTATTCTATCTTTTTTGGAGGAAGGCGGATCAGGCATCCTGGGTGAATCTGGATGAAGTCCCCATATGGTTAACAAGATGCTGATTCTGGAAGAAATAAACTTGATTAGAATTTTGAGAATATATGGTCCCACTCAGAGGATATCAGACCACAAAAGTAGAAAAGGCCAGGTGCCTATAAAGGCTACCTCTCCCAGAAGTTGGTGGGAAACAGTATTCTTCTTTCAGTTATGTTTATGCTGTTGCTTAACTCTAGAGAGAAGAGGCATTGCTTTTTTTAGTTAAGCTACAGGAGATGAAAACAATGTTACCTAAGGGATGTCTGGTTTGCCCTCCCCCTAGCAATAGACATTTGGGCTAGAGTTAGAGGGAACAGCTGTATTTGACACAGACACTACTTAGCTTTGTCACTTGAAAAGGTATTTCAAGCCATTCAGTGATGGACACTCATGCATTCCATCAGATGCTTCTGGTGAGCTGGCACTTACCTGGGCAGCTGATTTCACTCAGGATTAGTGCACCAAGCTAGAAATTCCTTTAATCTTCATAGCTGTGGGAGTGATCAGGACTGCAGAGTAAAGTTCCTTCTATTTTGACTCTAATTGAAAGAGATGCTTGTTTTCTTGCCAAGATTTGATCAGAACCTGGTTTCCAGGTCCTGGGTGAGCAAAGGTTGCCCATGGACCATCTCAAAGGGGCTAAGCTGAAGTGGGTCTTTGCCACATCATTTGCTATTTCCCTTTGGATGGGAAATGCTTAGCCTTGGCAGGAAGGCATGTGGGTTTGCCAGTCCTCTCCAGAATGTGAGTGGGACAGGATCTGGAACAAGGGCTAAGAGGGATACCTTCGTTAAACCCATTCATTAACTACTTAGAAAAATGAAGTTTACCAGGACTTTTAACATATTCAATATCCCTCTGCATATGATCTAGAATAGAGGCTGCTCTCAGCTATACTGTGGCCATGTAGACCAGCAGTCAACAGAATTTCCTGATCTCTGAGGACACTCTGATGGGGACCATGCTCATTATTCTAAGAAGAATTAAGAAGCACTTTTTAGTCAACTGATCTGGTGTTTCAGAGTCCAAGTGTGACTAAAACATTGACCACTCTAAAGAATTTGGAGCTGATGCTCTTGTCTCAGAATTTAATCCAGAGCCAAAATAGGTCTTGGAGGATGCCTGAAAACTCCAAAGTTCAGACCAAAGTGCCCAAGCTGAATTTGTGGAAGACAGGAGCAGTTATCCAAACTGAAGTGCTTGGTCTGAGTTTCAGAGGATGTTTGGCTGCCCTCTGATTGGAAGGGCCCAAGTAATGGGGATGTATTAGTCAGCTAAAGGGGTTATGATGCAAAATACCAGAAATTGATTGGTTTCTATAAAGGGTATTTATTTGGGGTAGAAGTCCACAGTTACCAGGCCATCATGTGTAAGTTTCTTCCCTCACCAAAATCCATTGCCACGTGTTGGAGCAAGACAGCTGCTTACATTTGCCAGGGTTCAGGCTTCTTGTGTTCCTCTCTTTCTGGGGCTCTGTTTCTCTCCAGGCTCAGCTCCTCTGTTTCCTCCACAAGGTCAGCTGTAGAGTATGAGGCTCTCTAGGCTTTGCCTCTCTTCACAAGGGCAACTGTAGACTCTCAGGTAAAAGGCTCATCTCTTTCCTCAGGGCCTTCTCTCCTTCCTCAGACCAAGCTCTCTTACATCCTGGGGTCCAGCTCAAGACTCCAACATCAGAACTCTGACTCAAAACCCTCCAACTGTGTCCTTTGCCATTTCTTTTCTCTTTGAGACCCCACCCACCAAGGGGCATGGCTCAACATCCTACTGACTTGGTCCAATCAAATCCTGAATCATAACTTAATCATGCCCAGATGAACAGACCAGTTTACAAGCATAACCCAATATATAATTTTCGAATTCATAGCTATATCAAACTGCCACAGGGGGCCATTCAGAGTTTGCTGCAGTTCCTGGCATCCCTACATTCCAGGGTCCGAGACTGCACCATTACCCAAATTAAATTTCCTGAAATAAATCTCAGGGGAAGTTTGGTTGTTCTCTGAATCAAAGTGCCCAAGTCTTCCTAGGTCTTGGGGGACATTCAGAGTTACTTCTCTGGTTCCTGCCACCCCAGGAATCACAGAGACCCTGACACTGGGCACTTCTGGAGCTGTTCTGGACTTGGGAGACAGACTGAATAGATCTTTGGGGCAAATAGATTTTGGACTGAAGCTGCCAAGTTGAATATTGCTCCTTCTTGGAGAAAGGGCAAAAAGCTTCTTATTATTATTCTTACAGAGGTCTTAAAAGCAGTCCTAGGTCCTACCATAACTTACAGAATTGAGTGGGAGAGAGTGTAAACTACAAAGTAAACTATAATCCATGATTAATGGCAATGCTCCAAAATTTGTTCATCAATTACAATGTATGTACCATACTAATGAAAAAAAGTTGTTAATGTGAGGAAAAGTGGAAGGTCTGGGGAGTAGGGCATATGGGAATTCCTTATATATATATTTTTAAGCAACATTTTATGTAATCTAATTATCTTTTAAAAAATAAAAAAGAATATTTTTTTTAAAAAGGCCATTAAGTGATTAGAAGTCAATTGTTCTAGATAACAGGCCTTGGGACCCTGAGGCAATAATTTCCTTACTAGCAAAGGCATTTTCAGTTTTAAAGTTTTGAAGCTATTCAAAACCCATAATGAGAAATTCTGCAGTGAGAACTGGGCAGGTAAAATGTGAGTAAAGTTTAATTATGAGAGAAGCCTTGGCCAGTGATTCCCCCCGCCCCCCACCCCGCCGGGGAAGGGAACTCCCATGGCATCCATCTTTGGCCCTGTTCACTGCTGCCTTCCTACCCATCCTAGATCAGGTAGCCGGATGTGGTCAATAGGAAGTTGGGCTTGCAAAGGAGTGGACCTGTGGAGAGGTGCAAGCCCCTGGCTCTGAGTCATTGCCATCACTGCCACCAAGAGGAGAGGGCAGAAGAAGGCAATGGTGGCCAGGCCCAAGGGCAAAGCCAATGGCTGCTAAGAGGGTTTGAAAAAGCAGTTTAGTGGTACACAGTGCTCAGATGGGTGACCTATGTCTTGGCAGGGCCCTGCTTTGAGCCCCTGCCCTGTTCCCCAGCTCTCCAGCTGGGGTCAGATCTCATAAGTCTGGGTATCTGGGTGCAGATGCAGAGAGACCCCATGCCCTGGCTTCTTACCTCCTGGGTTTATGTGCCATGGGGTCTCATAGGCAAACCTGTTTAAAATGGATAAGCAAGAAAAGCATTAAAAAGGCTGTAGGCTGTAGTTTCACTCACCAATGACCTCCTAGATGGCAGCACCAAATATGTTCCCAAATTTTGTGTAGGTTCTTGACTAAGCTACAAGAAATTAATTTCAAGAGCACATCGGATTAGGTAGGCCAATAATTTATTGAGATGGGAGGGAAAAGAAATGGGAGAAAATAACAGATCTAGGTCCCAAGTAGAGAGGAAGGGGCTGAAAAGTGATAAAGTAGGCTGATTTACAGACTAAAATTTCTCATTATAGATTATAAATGCCCAGATTTTACTTGCATGTTGATCCATGTGGGAGGCACAGTGAGAGCACGGTGCAGAAGGTGAGAGAGAGACAGAGAGCGAGAGCGAGAGCGAGAGCGAGAGAGAGAGAGAGAGACTTGTGTTTGCTTTTTAAACCATTAATTTTTCTGCCCCTTTGCTAATGACATGTGTGATGGTTAGGCTAATGTGATAACTCAGCCATGTAATTGTGTCTAAGTGTTAGGTCCAGCAAGCACTGGGCTAATTGTAATACAAGAGCATTTATGGACTTTGATCACCAGTGAGTTTACTGCATGGATGGCTGATTACATCTGCATCAATCACGGAGATTGCATCAGCAATGGGTGATGCTTTTATCCAATCAGTTGAATGCCTTAAAAGAGGAAGTGATTTCAACATTCAGAGAGAATTTCCCAGCTCATCTTTGGAAAGCCAACTTCTCCCAGAAACTCACCAAGGACCTTTCATCAGACCTTCATCAGAGCCCCTGGCTTGCAGCCTGCCTGCAGAACCTGGACTTGTGCATCCCCAAGGTCACGTGAGAGACTCTTATAGATAAATATCATATTATTGTCAGTTATCTCCTGTTGACTCTGTTTCCAGAGAAAACCCTGACTAATACAACATGGGAGAAGTTCCAGCTGTTTGTTCTTTTGATTGATTAGCCCACCTATCAATCCTCCAGAAGGGTCCAATGATAAAGTCCCTGGAGAATATCTGTGGCTTCTGGCTTCTGGAGGAAATTTTATTCCAGATGGGATTCTCATGAGGGTCTTCCAGCAGCAGTTTTGGTTGTATCAATGTCCACATGGACTTCTTGTCAGGTTCTAGATCCATCTATTGATTTCCTATGTTACTAGCCTGCTACACAAGGTGGCCAAGAAAAGTTTAAATGGAGACATAATAAAAGGTGCTTTCAACAGCTGCTACATGTTGTAGCAAGATAGCCACCAATCTCTGCCAAGGTTTGAGCTCAGCTGTTGGTTTCCAGGCTAGGACTCGTCTCTTCTTGAGCTGCTTCATGGGCCCAGGCTCTGGGGGCTTTATGCTTAAGCTATCCTCTAGTCCTCTCTCACAAAGGCAGGATAAAAAAATGGTGGCTTCCTTTTCCTCTGTGCCTGCTCTTCTCTCTCTTTGTGTATCTGGGTTTATATCGAACCCAGCAAGGGTACAGAGAATCAACCTGAGTCATGCTTCACTGACATAGTCAAAGCAAAAGCCCTAAATCAATCTTACCAAGTAATCTAACCAAAGGACCCTCAACAGATTTTAAATATAATCAAAGGAATCACACCTACAGGAATAGATTAGCTTAAAAACATAATCTTCGTATCTTTGGGATTCATAAAATAATCTCAAATGGCTACAGGTAAGCTAGAACTTAACCTCATATTTCTCCAAATATATATTATTAAAATAATTGAGAACCAGTAATGTGCCAGATGTTCTACTATGAACTAGGGGTACAATATTTAATAAAACAGATTTTTTTTTTAAAGTTCCTGCCTGCATAGATCTTATGTTCTTGCAATAGAAAATAAATATGGGAATGGCTTTTAAAAGTATTGACATTCTGTTATAAGTTCTATAAAGAAAACACAGTACTATGACAGAAAATAAGAGGAAGAATTTTACATTTCAATAAGAAGACTGCTTATAAAGAGTATATTAAGCTAAGATTCAAAGGAAGAGATATCACTACCATGGGAAGTAGTGTTACATGTGGAGGGACTAAATTTGAAAAGAGTTCAGCAAGTTTAAGACACTGAAATGTCAGTGTATTGGAGGGTAAATAGGAAAGGGACCAAATAAAACAAACTGAAATTTAAGTGATGAATTGGAAACAAATGCTGAGGGCAGTACAGACCTTGTTTAGGGATTTGGATTGTATTTAAAATCTTTTTAAAGGAAAAGTAAATAAAATTAGAAAAACAATTTGTAATTGAAGAGGTTTGCATTTGACCAATCATCTCAATATCAAGGTGGAAGAACTACTTGAGAATTGCTAACAAATCATATGCTATAGTATTCTAGTTCCAGAAGGTTAAAGACTATTCTATTCATGCGTCTTTCTAATTCATTATTAAGCAAAATACCTTGCTCAGCAGGTATTATGTAAAAATTACATGGATATGTGACTATTACTCTCTATAGCATCAACTGCAATACTTTTCCTACTCTCTAATTGCTTGAGATCCTTTATGCCTACCATTCTACCCTATGTGTAGGGCAAAAAACCGTTTTGTAGAAATAAAAAAGTCTACCTATGGAGTAGATCATACATGTACTCATGACTCTAGTGAACATTAGTGGTGTATGCCTAAAATCTGTTTTGAAAGCTTCCCACCCATTTTGTTAGTTTCTTAATGTTTGAATCAATTTTCCAAACATAAAAACCAAGAAACTACAATTCCCAGTCTGCTCTGGTGCTAGGGTACAGACATATGACTTGGGTTGTACCAACTAGGTTCATCTATGCAAGTATTTGAGTTGGAAATTAGTAATATGAGGCTGGGTACTGATGAGGGCTCAATAGAACCCAGGGTCTTTCTGAAATCAAGGGAAAAGCTAGCAGCTTTCCTGTTTGGCCAATGGCAGCACAACTGGGGTGTCAGCAGCAGTAGTTCACTTAGCAGGACAGTCATGTAAATGTGGTTCCATGTGGCTCAATCTTTCCCCTCCCCAGTTTTTTTTTTTGAAAGAAGCTTTATACTACATAAATATTAATAGAAATATAGGGGGATTCCCATGTATCCCACCCTTTCCTCCTCCCACAATTTCCCCATTAACAATATCTTTCATTAGTGTGGTACATATGTTACACCTGTTGGATACATATTGAAGCATTGCTACTAATAATCGTCTGTAGTTTACATTATAGTTTACATTTTGCACCACACAATTTTATAAGTTCTGACAACATGTATAATGGCCTCATATCCATCATTTCAAAGCCATGCAGGACTATTCCAGTGTTCCGAAATGCACCATGTTACAGCTATTCTTCCCTCTTCCCTCCCTCAGAAACTCTGATGGCCACTGCCTTTATATCAATGATATTATTCCAGAATAATAATGTCTACTTTAGTCCATACTTGCATTCCTTCCTTATGTTTGTTCATTACTCATTCTTGAGGATTTTGAGATGGTGATGCTCACTCTGTTTCTGACTGAGATGGGGCTTAGATCCCATGGGGCAGATGGATGGAACTGTCTTGTTTGCAGTTGCAGATACTCTGTTTCTTTGAGATGGACATTGTCCATCATCATCCTTTTGTTAGTTGTCCTGGGAGTGTCCAATGAAGAGGAGAGTGTTACACCTCTGTTGAGATTCAGGGCTCAATTTGCATATGAACAGACTGAAGATTTAAGTCTCTGGGACATATATTTAACAAGTATAGTGCTAATTATAGGTTCAAATAAAAGGGGAAGAAGAGCTATTTGTAGGGAAATTATAAATGAGTCTAACTCTGTTACATTGGAGAGCATGTATACCAAAGTATGCCCCACTGACAAGGTGTTAAAGTACTGAGATTGTCTGCCCTGCCTATGGTATCTAGATGTCTCTAGAGCCCTGAGGAGCCCTGCTGTTTGAGGCACTGTTTACTGCAGCAGTCGAGGAGATCTTCTTGAGACTTGCAAAAGCATAACATCTGGTCTGACCTCCTGACTGACTTTGAAATATCTTAGCCATTAAAAATTCATCTGTATTTAATATCTCTGTATTTTGGTCAAGGTCTTTTGTCAAATGTGTGGCTAGTTGGTGCTTGGTAATAATCTCTCCATGTCAGGGAGCCTCATCTCTGGCAGTTATTTCCCATGCTAGGAGGGGGAAGGTAGTGAGTTTATATGCTGAATTTGGCTTAAAGAGAGGCCACATTTGATCCACAAGGATGATTTCAGGAATAATTCTTAGGCACCATATATTACTAGGCTAATTGTCAATTTCATTAAAACAAGGTTTCATAAGTACAACCATCAATATCAAGGGCCTGGAGTAATGGTCTGTCCTCCTAAGCAGTGCCCTTATACTCAAGGGAATATTGCCATTCTATTAGAGAATGTAGCAGGACTTCCCAGGATGGGAATTCAATATTCTTCCAGTTACTGTGTGGGTCTCCACCACCAAGACAATACCCCATGACCACTTGAACATATTCATATACCATAGAGGCATGCCCCAGGTGCACCCCTCCCCACATATGCCCCCACCACTCAATTTTGACTCTGACTACAGCCTTTCTAAAGAGTCTTAAAAGTATTTAATTATATATAGTAAAACCATTCTAACTAGACTAATTAGAGATGATTCTGAGTCCTCACTAAGAACCCTAGTTTATATTCCAAAATAACCTAAGTTTTCCATTTCAGTTAACACCAGGGTTGGAATGTCAACAATTTCAAAAGCAATCCAGTTAACAAGGGTCCTTTTTACAAAAGCAGTTACTGTTCAGATGGTTAAATGGATATGATGACTGTTTATTCAGGAAATACTTATGCCTTTTTTTTTTTTTTTTTTTTTTCTGTGTGAACCATTGTAGGTTCTGGTGATGGAGTAGTCCACTAAAAAAGACAATGCCTCTACATTCATGAAGTTTACAATCCATTTGCTGGAAAGGGACACAATAAACCTGAGAATCAGATTGTAAAAATTATGTAGAGAAAATGTAACAAGGTAATGTGATCAACAGTAACTCAAGGAAACAATATATTTTTACAATGGGTGGTTAAGGAAATACTCTTTAAAAAAGAACACTATATTTTTAGAAGTTTTTACACTCAGAACCTATCTCAATTATTTATATGTTGACTTATTTTTCAGCTATATCTGTGCACTTGAAAGTGTTTTAAAATTTGGGTTCTGGAGCCAAACTACATGGTTTCATGTCTCACTTCAGACATCCATCTGCTTGTGACCTTGGGTAATTTATTTGAATTATAGACTGAGTAATAACACATCAGCAATGTGAAGATCTGGAGGGGAAACATTTCAGTAAAGAAAGAGAAACAGCACAAATGTCCAAATGTCAGAATGAGGCCATTGTGACTGGAACACAGTGAACATGGAAGAGTGGGGCCAGATGAGGTCATAGAGATGTATATTTGGCTGGGGAGCAATTGTGCAGGACCTTGTAGACCATGAAGAGGCTAATTAGAATTTGGTGTAAATTTGGTTAAACAGATAACTTTCCTTCTACCAATCATCTTAGCTAAACTGCTCTAAGTGGATACAGGGCATTTACATAGGGAAAAATTTTTCATGATTGAAAAAAAGTAGCCCATGAAGAGTGAAAGTGGTGATCTGTGTAGTGTACTGCATCAAAGATTCCACCAAGGAGAGAGACTACCACAACGGATATACAAAGTTTTCTGGAAAAAGAATACTGCTGGAGGAAATATGTTATTTATCTTCATCCTGGTTTCAATGTAGAGCTGAATTTATAATAATGCAGTTAAGATTGTTGGTGAACTTTGAGTCAGAATAGAAGAGCATGGAGAATGATACTCATCCAGGTCAAATAAAATTCACCTTCTCATGACTACGAATACCTCTAATGGTTTTACACCTATCCTTTCAACTTGTTTGCTCTCGTCCCTGGACATGATTAGATAAACAATACAAATTCTCTATTGGGTCTTCTTTGAACACCCAGTTTAAAGTGGCTCTTGCCTCTGAGTCACTGTCTATCACATTATTTGATTCTTTCGTTTTTAGTACTTTTCACTGTAAGAATTTATCTTGATTATTTATATGGTTACTTTTTCATTTCCTAGATACCTCTACATGAAAATGTTTTAGAAAGATAGGGTCTGGAGCCAAACAACATGAGTTCAAGTTTTACCTCTGGCATTCACCAGCTTGTGACCTTGGAAAACATTTAAATTTTCTAAGCTTCAGTTAATTATCTTTGTTTCATGTCTCACTTCAGACATCCATCTGATATATATATCAGATATAGCAGTATCTATTTCACAATTGTTATAAAGTTTAAACAAGACAAGGCCTACATAGTATCTGTTACATTGTTTTAAATAAATGATAGTTTTCTTTCCAATTATTATTCTGTTGCTTTGTTTGTCACAAAAATGTCATTAAATTTTTTGTTCTTTCTTATTGGATTTTGACTGAGGAGTCATTTAAACCTGTAAGGTTACTTCTTCAGAGAGTTAATCTCATCCATCCTGCATTAATTTTATTGGATTTACTCTCAATATTCTGAATATTCTCATGGCCTCATAAAATACTGTTGAAATGAATTGTGTCACCCACAAAAGACATCTTCAAGTCCTAAGACCAGGGCTGTGGGTGTGTAACCATTTATAAATAGGACCTTTGAAGATGGCATTATTATTTAAGATGTAGCTAACATGAATGAAGGCAGGTTTTAATCAAAAGTGTTGAGGTTCAAATAAAAGAAGGAATTTGGACACCAAAGTAGAAGCCAGAATTTAGGAAAAGTAAGAGGAAGAGTTTCCCATATGAAAACAGAGGCAGAAATTGGTGCAATGCATCTATAAGCCAAGGAAACCCTAGAATTGGCTGAAATCCAGCACCAGAAGGCTACACTTACTAGGAAAAAGAAACAACTATGATAAGCTTACATGCAAGAGACAAACATAAGGAAACTCAGGGAAAAAAAAAAGAGAAGAAAAAAAACAAGGAAAAACAAAACCAAAAACAAATAATCAAAAAACAAAACAAAATATAATTAGCAACCTCAATGAACTTACACATCCTGGAGCCATTGAGGTTAGTGGGCCACACTGTGGGAGATGTTTGTGTGGGATGTGGTGGGAGGTGTGGGAGGTGGGCAACATGGGAATCCCAGTGGGTTCCGTGTAATATTTTAGGTAATCTAAGCACCTCTTAAAATATAT